>PVJH01004372.1:0-90498 GCA_004026705.1 Nesogale talazaci
CACCGGGGCTCAGCCCTATTTGTTTTTTTCTAATAATTTTTTAACCTGTAATTCACCCGTTATGCACTTCAATAGTTAGGTCATCTCAAAAAGAGTTGTACAATCCTTACGACAGTCAGTTCCAGGGCATTGTCTTTCTTCTTGCACTCATTGCTACTAGCTCCCCATTTCCCTCCTACACCCCCTTCCATACTCCCCATAAAGTATCAGTCAGCTCCGATTTCTGCAAAATTATCTATCCTGGATTTCATATACTAGAAAAACACACCAAAGCACCACTAGCAGCAATTGCAACATAAACCTGAGTAAAACCTCAATCAAAAAGAGAGTAAGAAATATTAAAAACCAGAATAATGGTTAAGTATTTAAAAGGGAGACCAAATGATAAAGTGTTGGATTTTGCCTTGATTCTGCAAGAATCCACTCTCCACTGTGCTCTGCATGATAACAAGGTTATTCACCCCCCTACTCTGTGCCATTGGGGCTTCACTGGAGGCTCAATCTGTGTCTATGTTCATACTCTCTTTGCCTTTTATGACATTTAACTCCTGCAAGCCTACTTCTCTCCTCATCAAAAGTTTTGTTCTACCTCTAACCCTCATTGTTTTTGTAAATACTCTCTAGCAACCTAAAGTGAGTATATGTAGAAATCAACCACCTATGCCCTTTGGTATAAACAACAGTCCTAAACATATATACTTTGCTCTTCTCAACAATAATATCAACAATAATTTCGATATCATTAGCTAAATTAATGATAATAGCAATAGGATTATCATATGAACTACACATGGTTTGATTCATACAAATATTCATACAAATAATGATGTATGAATATATTTTGAGTTTCCACTTAATTATGGCCTTATTATAAGAACAATTAGTTCTTGTGACACATCCTTACTCAATATGTACCCTCATGAAGAGATGACTGAAGTTATGGGTGCAATAGCAAAATGTGGTGAAGAAAGAAGATGGTGCCCAGCTATCAGAAAGAATTGCATCTGGTGTATGAAAGGCTGTTTTCAAAGAAGCAGCCATCTAATTAAGCAGCTAAATCTACACAAAGAAGCATGCCAACAGATGTGACCCCAAGATTATAAATTAAAAAATCCAAATCCATAAAAGGGGAAAGTGTTAGAGTTTAAATTCTGAACATCCGGTTTGCAGAAGGTGATGGATGACAGTAAAAGCCCCAAACCCATTTGCAGGGTCCCCCATATGTATGACGCTTCTGGTGAATGCCTTGTGCCTATGGGCTAGGGATGCTAATGGCCCTTTTAACAAATAGAGTGCACTCTAGGGTGGATTATGCAGCTGTAGTTAGGTCAGACTGTGATACTTTACTTAATCTGTGATACCTTAAAATGTGACAACCAAAAGGGAGAGTAATCATTCTATCTCCCTTTTGATCCAATGTATATTTGTTACAATTTTTAATATTTTTTGTTTTCTTTTTTATTTAGATTTTTCTCTGTCTTATTCTGTCATTGTTGTTGGGCTTTTTGTTTTGTTTCTGTGTATAAAATCCAGAATAGGTATACATAGAGAAAGAGCAACTGGATGGATAGTTTCCTAGGAACATTGCAGGGAATGTTGGTAAGCAATGAGTAGAAGGAAGATGAAATGTTCTAAAATTGGTAGTGGTGATGATTTCAAATCTCTTTTGGATATGATTGAATTATAGAAATGTGTGATATATAAGTTATATACCAATAAATCTTTTAAGATTTTCTAAATCTGTAAATTGTGGTCATTCTTAGGTGATACACAAAAATTCTTAAAAATAAAATAAAATACTGGAGAAAAGAAAGTTCAGGTTGCTTTAAAATCATACAGGTTACCTGTAAGTTCAAGTATTACCTGTATTCCGCTCTTCATTAGAATGCTATGAATCCACTGTCATGGAGCCAGCTTTCATTCTCAGTCACTTTCCAGGACAGAGTAGAAGTGTTCCGCATGGTTTCTGAGGCTGGAAATCCCTAGGGGTGGGGGGATAATCTTGTCTTTCTCCCAGGGAGCAGCTGGTGATTTCACACTGCTAACTTTGTGGTTAGTTGTCCAACCTAGAACCCACTGCAGCACCTGCATGCTATGAAAGTGAACTATCTTTCAATACAAACTTGATAAATATCCCAAACCACATGACACTGCCCTGGAGCAGATTCCAACTCACAGTGACCCCATGAAGTTAATGCCGACTCATACCCCCCCCCCCCTTACAGGACAGGGTAGAACCGCCCCTGTGGGTTTCCAAGACTAGACCTCCTTATGGGAGTAGAAAACCTCATCTTTCTCCTGCTGATGGTTTCAAACTGCTGACCTTGTGGTTGCAAACACAGTGCTTACCACTATGCCACCAGGGTTCCTAGTGTAGGGCTAAAGAAAACTCTCCAGAGGGCTTCGGAGTCTGTTAGTCTTACAGAAGCAGATTGTCTCATCAATTTTCCTACAGGTGCCTGTGGCTTTGAAGCATCACCTTTTCAGTTACCAGCCCAACACGTAACCCATTGTCTCACCAGGGTGCCTTACATAAATATCAGCTACAAAATATATATTTGCTCCCACACACAGTGAGGAGTCACCACCTATAATCCCAACTGCAGGAAAGTCCCCCTGGTCACTGAAATCCCTTTTATGTCCCTCAGATGGCTTTCTCCCATCCAGATGGCTGGTCCTACCCAGGAAAATCATTTTAATTTCATCTTAGCCTTTTGAGTGAATGTATGTGTATATAGACATATATAAATGGATATAGATATATATGCAATTCTGAAGCTCTTAGGTCCTTTGGAAGGATCTGATCACTTGACAGTAATACCAAACTAAAAACACATGCATATTCATTCCTATAGTGAATGATATTTGAGATGTAAATTTAGGGTTCCATTCTTTAAAATTCCCCTGACATTATCTTTCTTCCCTTTTCTCATGCAGCTATGGACTTCTTTCACCACCCCACCAGAGAAGTTGGACATAAACTAAAAGCAAAAGACCCTTTGTTAGCAGAGAGTTGTCCTGAGAGCCACGGCAGCTGAACTACAAAATGTCATCTGATTTTTAAAAGCTGGGCTTTCATTAGAATGAACCAAAGCCTGCAGGAAGAGGACATAAAATGCACCTACAAACAATACACGAGGAGGCACCAAGAGGAAGATCCCTTTGCCAACCACACAAGGAGAGGATGAAAAGACTTTCCTTGGCTGGGGGAAAAAAACTTCCAAAGTGGGGAGGGGAGCAAGAAACTGGGTTTGTGAGGTCTCTGCACGCTGGCCTCACTTCCCACCTAGGCTGCTTTCTAGAAAGGAAGGAAGCTGGAAGTCCAAGCTGGGCTTAGGGAGACCCAAGGCAGGCTAGAACTTGGCCTTTGTTCTTGGAATGTAGCCTGGAAAAACTGAGAGGCTCTTAAAGAAGTTCTGAATCTAGGTTACCACCAAAAATTCTGAGGGGGCTGTCCAGACAGCTCTGAACCCCAGGGACAGCAGGAGAACACAGCGATGGATCCTAAGAGGGGCCTGGGCATGGTAGCTAGGCCAGTAGATGGGAAGGAAACTAGGCTCTGGCTCCAAGATGCAGGGCTCAATCGAGCCTGTACTGTGAGGGAAGACTGTGGACCTTTCAGCTCGTACAGCGACAGATGCATGCAGGAGTCTGGTGGGATGAGTTATGGCTCAGCAGCTGCCAGAGTCGCACACAGGATAATCCTCTCCGCTTGACCAGGATGAGCATTAAACCCCTTCCTTCTGTAACTTGTATCACCTCTACCTTCTGGGAGGGGGAAGGAGTTGGAGGAGTTCATGGAAATGACCACAATGCACTGATATTCCAGCCCCAAGAACCTGAGTTACCCTTAAATCAGAAAATTACTTTTGTCACTCCCACATGGAAATGGGAGCTCAAAATCTAGTCAAATTATAGAGAAATGAAGGCCATCCCAGTTTTGCACATCAACATTTAAAAATCTACAAAATGTTCACTCATAGCATTCATCTTCCCCACTCTCAGACATTCTCTTTCACTGACTCTCAGGGGCTCGTCGCCATCTCTACATAGTAGCTTTTCTTCTTGCTCGTTTTCATTGCTCAAAAAAGAAAGCTGGACAAGGGATACTAGTAATGTTTGCCAGTATTAATGCAATTGTTGCCACTGAGTTGTACATATAAAGATGTTTGAATCGGCAGATATTGTGTTATGTATATTTTTTAAAAGAATTCTATAAAAGAAAGAAAAAGAAGACATGGCTAAGAAATTGCACAGGCAATACTGAGGTCCTGGTCTGCAGAGGCACAAATCCTGTCTTATTAATCATTATATTTTACTGGGGGGGGGGGGACCCAACTATCTTTTTACTTGTGTTCTTGTTTAAAGTCCTTGAGGATTAAGTTTTGATCATTTCATTTCTTCCGCAGGCTTGGATTCCTTCCCATCTGCTTCGCCTAATTTACTGGCTAATAAAACAGCTGATGGCGGACAGACCCTGTCGTTCCAGTTTGAGTGCACTGGTTATCTGCCTTCTCACCCTGGCAACTTTCTCAGCAGTATCATCAGTCTCACAGTCGTCTTTGACCTGAGGGAAGCTTATAATTCCCCTTTGAAGAGGATAGTCATTTCCTGCTTTAAGTTTAAACTGCAATTTTATCATTTCCTGTACAGTGCTCTGGAAACAGCACCTAATTGGTGGAATTATTGTTTAATTATTTTTGCCAACTTCCCTGTGGACTACCCGAGTCACTGAAAGCAGTAGTCCTGCAACTTCTTTTGAAGAGACATCTCAAAAAGGGAACTAAACTGTACTGTGTCCCTAGAAAGGATCGCATAACTGATGGAGACCAAGAGTTGCACAAACAAGTGGGACCACACAAAACAGTTTACCCTTCACCGATTTCCAGTTTGGAAATCCCTGCTGTCAAGTGCTTGTTGAGTAGATTCTTATTCGTAGCAACCTTGTATACAACAGAATTTAAAAACCCTGCCCAGGCCTGTGCCAACCTCTCTGATGATTATTGTTATGCTTGAACCCATTGCTAGATGGGCTCCACTGCTTCACTTCATCTCCTGGAAGCTACTCTTCTTTTTCTTTTAATTAACTTATTTTACTGTTATTTTTAATCATTTTATTGTGGGCTCATACAACTCTAATCACAATCTATTGTATGCAAAGGACATTTGTACATTTGTTGCCATCATCATTCTCAAAACATTTTCTTTCTATTTAGCCCTTGGTATTAGCTCCTCATATTTCTCCTCCCTCCATACACCACCCCATGAATCCTTGATAATTTATAAACTATTATTTTGTCATATAGTACACTGTCTGATGTCTCCCTTAACTCACTTCCTTGTTGTCTGTATCCCAGGGAAGAGATTATATGTAGATCCTTATAATAGGTTCTCCTTTTCTACTCCACCTTCCCTCCACCCTCCTGGTATCACCCTTCTCACCACTGGTCCTGAAGGGATCATCTGTCCTGTATTCCCTGTGTTTTCAGTTCCTATCTGTACCAGTGTGCAACCCCTGGCCTATTCAGATTTATAAGGTAGAATTGGGTTCGTGATAGTGGGGAGGGGGGGAGCATTTAAAAACTAGTTGCATATTTCATTGTTGCTTCACTGTACCTTGCCTGTGTGGTCTCCTCCCCGAAACCCTTCTGTAGGGGGATGTCGCTTCATCTCCAGATGGACTTTGAGTCAGTCCCCAGTCTGTACTCCCCCTCACTTATAATGATAAGAGTTTTTAGTTCTTTGATGCCTGATATCTGCTCTCTTCACCACATTGTGGTTACACAGGTTGGTGTGCTTCTTCCATGTGGGCTTTGCTGCTTCTGAGCCAGATGATTGCTTGTTTACTTTCAAGCCTTTAAGACACCAGAAGCTATATCTTTTGATAGCCGGGCACCATCAGCTTTCTTACCACATTTGCTTATGCAAACATTTGTCTTCAGCAATTATATCAGGAAAGTGGGTGGGCAATGATATGATTTTTAGTTCTTTGATGCCTGATAATTGATCCTTTTGACACCTCTTGGTCACACAGGCTGGTATGCTTCTTCCATGTGGGATTTTTTGCTTCTGAGCAAGTTGACTGCTTGTTTACTTTCAAACCTTTAGGGCCCCAGACTCTATATCTGAGGGTATTCTTCCTTTTCAATGACTCATTACCAAACATTCTCTTCTGGCGCTGATCTCTCCTGATAACATGCCCAAAGTACATGAGAAGTTTCTCCACTCTTGATTCTAAAGAACATTTTTCTAAGGAAGTTTGTTTTTGTTCTTCTGGCAGTCCACTGCATTGTACCTTCAGTACTCTTCACTAATGTAGTTCAAATGCATCAATTCCTTTATGGCCTTCCTTAGTCATCATCCAAATGGCACATGCACATGAGCTCACTGACAATGCCATGGCTTAAGTCCCAGTGGTTGAAAAGCAGGATGCCACTATGAGGAATAAGGTGTGTCTGACTCAACCATGGGGGAAATACCTAACAGTTGGTAAAAAAGTAGGCACTTGATATGATATCTAATTTTTAAAAAGGGCCAAAGAAAAGGATACATTATTGGGCCTCCTACTCCCACCACCGGAGAGCTGTGATGCCAAAAAAAAAAAAAAAAGAAAAGGATACATTACATTTAACTTTGGCAAACTAATTATCAATTTTATATATTTAAAGAACTTTTCAAATCAACAAGCAGTTTTTTGAGGTTTATTGTAAGATTACAATAACATTTTAATGAGTTTTTAATGAGTTAATAAGAAAATATAATAACTAAACAATAAAAAAAATGGTAAATTTCTGTTTTAAAAATGCTCCCTTTTTCCCAGGGACACAGTTTGGTGCAATAGTCATAAACAATCAACACTCAAATAGCCATACACAATGAATGGATAAACAAAATAGGGTCTAGATAGACAATGAAATATTATTCAGTCAAAAGGAGACATGAAATTCTGATAGATGGTATAGATACATTAGCATTGAAAACCATAATCTTTTCAAGTGGAATAAATCAGAAGCAAAAGGACAAATATTGATTTACCCTAGTTATAAAAGATTACTAGAATTGGCAAAAAAAAAAAAGAGCTTAAAAAAAAGTTGACTTGTGGTTAGCAGGGACTTAAAGAAGAGGGAATGGAGAGTTATTGCTTAATGGATATAGAGTTTCTATTAGGATAATGACAATATTTGAAAAGAACTAATAACGATAGTTGGACAACAATGTGAAGATAGTTAATGCTACTTAATTATACCCCTAAAATGGCAACACTTGTGTTATATACATTTACCCACCCTTTTCCTAAGAAAATCAAAAATCAAACCTAGGTTCATTTGACTCTTGACTTCAGACCCTGGCTTGTATCCCCTGATATTGTCTTTCTAAAATATAAAGTAAATAGTGGAATTTACTATTATCTCATTGATTCACTACATTCAATAGTCTCTGTCTTATCCATTGATGCAGAATGCAAGGTCTTGCAGCAAAAACTAAAAAAAAAAAAAAAAGTCAAACCCATTACCATCAGTAAGTTCTAACACACAGTGACCCTCACCTTTCTCCTAAGGAGTGGGTTTGAACCACCAACCTTTGGTTAACAACCCTGTGCCTATCTCTCAGCACCACCACGGCTTCTCTCTTCAACAATACTCTCAAGTTAATGAGGTTTTCTATATGACATTCCAAATAAATTAGCTGCTGTTCTTTTGAATTACCCTAGTTTCTCATTAATTCATATCTCCCCAAAGCAGTATGAACTAGAAGGCCCCATGATATTGCCACGGTTGCCCTGGTAGTGTAATGGTTACGCATTGGGCTGCAATTCACTTGGTCAGCATTTCGAAACCACCAGCAACCTCTCAGGAGAAAGACTGGGCTTTCTAAACTGTCAAACAGTTCCCCAAACCCACGGGGGGGGGGGGGGTGTCTCTCTGCATCAACAGTGGCTCCACGGCTGTGAGAGGGATCATATTGCCACATCACTGACAATAGCATGAAGGCATGCATGGCATGCTTTCCCTCACTGCACATTTCCTCAGTGCCCACTGGGCACAGGATTTATAAATATGAGACAGGCATGTACACAGCTGCCTATACACAAAGGCAGACTGTGATAAGATGGATGGACACTGTGTAATTGGATAGCTAAGGATAAAGCAGTAAATCCCACTGGGGGTATAGCTGGCAACTTTTTCTCGTGAAATATCATTTGAGCTGGGCTTGGAAAGTTGGAAAAAAGATTCCAAGGAGCCGAAAGGGTCTGAGGACATTCCATTCTGGGCAGGTCAGAGATCCCTGGGGATCAGACTAGAGCTGCCACCAAAGTCTTACACATACATGAGCTTCGTTCTCCCAAAGAAGATCCAACCAGAGTTGACAATCTCCATCTGTCAGCAAGTCAGTAGATAGACTTGGACATTTTGAAAGATCCTTGCTCACCAAATAACTTGTTTGTTTCTTTGGGGGTCAGTCACTCTCACTCACCATATTATCCGAATAATAATAAAATATCTCAGGAAGGATGCATGAAACAAAATCAAAATATAAAAGTCAATAGCTCAGGGTGGAATACAACACCTTGCTCAGGTTTCTACCTAAGGATGTCTCCTTGCAGGTACTGCCTATTCATTTCTATAAGTGGACTCCGTAAGGAACTCCATTCCCTTCTTCCCACAAGTCTGGATCCTCCATCTGGTTTCTTGGAACTTGGGCTGGTTTTCTGCCATGTTGTCTATAGACCTTGGATTAAATGCTAGTTAGTTCTTCTTCCTGCTTCCTGGTTTGTGAGTCCCAGCAGCTGTGTGAGTTGGAAAGGGCCCCCAGCTTAATATCTGACCCACGAACTTGAGCCAGACTGGGCTTGTCTGCTTCTGCAGCTGTGTGGGCTTCTCTCTCAACATAAATTTCTTTCTTTTACATAAACAGATTTTGCTTCTCTTGAGAACTCAGTCTACCACACGTACTTTTAAAATGTAAAACTATAAATTTTCTAAAAGAAAACAAAGAATATCTTTATGATCTTGGGCTCAACAAAATTTTTTTTAGATATAGCACCAAATGCATAATCCATTTTATAAAAATCATAAATTAAGTTTCATTAAAATCAAGTACTTCTGCTCTTTAAAATAGAGTTAAAACATGAGCTACTAGCTAGGAGGAAATATAAGTCATATATCTGATAAAGGAATTGTGTATAAAACACTCTCTAAATCAATGATTAGAAAATGAATCACCTAATTTTATAATGACAGAAGATTTGAATGAATAAGTGACCAATGTAGATATGTGAGTGAGAATAAATACATGAAAATATGTTCAATGTATCAGTCATTAGAGAAATGCACATTAAAAGCATAATAAATATTGCCTCATACCCATAAGAATAGCTAAAATGTAAACATTTCCCATATCATGCATTGGCAAGGAAGTTATCGGTAGGGATTCATACATTGCTGGTAGGAATATAAAATGGCTGTTTTATATTCACATTGGAAAACTGGTTTAGCAATTTGTACAGTCATTAAACACTTATAATTGAACCTATCCATTTCCCTACAGGTATTTCTCTAAGAAGGAGTCCAGGTATTTTACATAGAAGGAACTAAAATGTTCATTTGCTAACCAAAATTTGAAATCCACCAGGGGCTCTGTGTGAGAAAGGTATGATCATCTGCTTCCTTAAAGATTATAGCTTTAGAAATGTTATTGGGGGGCGGGGAGTCCTACAACAGCGGTGTTGAATTCAATTAAAATGCAGGCCATTTGGTGCAATAGGCAAAATTCATGCGGGTCACTTCACATTTACAAATTTATATTTGTAAATATATATTAAATTTATATTTTGAAGTGAGGATTCAGGAATATGGATAGGATAATTAAAACACTATATAAATGCTTTTATTTAAATATTTAATTTTTTATTTAATGTATTTATAAAATGGAAATTATTCTTTTTTACCTGAAGTTTACCAGTGCTTTCCTCCTACTAGTTTTCACTTACCTCCCATGTTGTGACCAGAAAATATAACAAAGCAACTAATAAAAAACACAAAATGTTGGACAATTGACAAATGTGATGCATAATCGTAATGGCTTCCCTCTAAGAATGTGAACTAGCGCTGCCCCTAGGTATGATCCATTACAGCACAACCCAGAATACTCTCTTTAACCTTTCTGCTATTGGCATACGCTGACATTCCACGACGCTGAGAGTGACAGACATATTGCTTCCAAACGTCGCTGGAACTGAGTCAGCGTGTTTATACATGTCCACAGACCCCCAGGAAAGGCACTGGGCCACGTGTCCACTCATCTTTAGAAGTCAAAGGGTTAATGAAGGAATTGTGTGTATGGTATTGCCTTGATCGCCCCTAAGCACTATTTTCTTCATAACAATTTTTCTATTTTCATTTTATTTCAGAGCATCGCAGACCAAAAAAAAATTATTTTGGGGGCCACATGCAGCCCTTGGGTCACCAGTTTGACACTCCTGTGCCATAGGCTACTATGAATCAGAATCAGAGGCTCACAACAAGAGGCTTTTTTTTTAAGTTGGATATCATGCAAGAGTGAAATGGCGGCTGTCAAGGGTCGAACAAGTGTAATCAAAATTGATTCAAGCACAAGGACTTGATTTGTTGTTGCTGCTGCTATATTTATATAGCATACTACCATCTGAACATGATTTATCACACCATATTTACCTGCTGTAGCCTAAAACTGAAAACAGCACCAATATTCAACAAGTAAATGGGTATAAATATAATGGTGTACAACTATTAGTAAAGATTGAAACTGTCAAGAATTTAATTTTGCATGGATCCACAATCATTGCTCATGGAAGCAGTAATCAGGAAATCAAATAATGTATTGGGTAAATCTATTACACAAGAGCTCTCTCAGATGTTGAAGAATTTGGATGCCACTTTTGAGGACTAAAGTGTGCCTGACCCAAGTCCTGGTATTTGCAATCATCTCAAGTGCATGTGAAAGTTGGACAATGAATAAAGAAGACAGTAGAAGAACAATGCACTTGAAATGTGGTGCTGGTGGTTATTGAAAGTACCATAGCGTGCAGGAATAAATAAATCTATCTTGGAAAAAGTGTAACAAAAAAAAATGCTCCTTAAGCTGATACCAAGGGCTCAAATAGAAAGTAAATGCTTTGAGAATGATGATGGCAACAAATGTACAAACATGCTTGACACAATGAATATATGTATGGACTGTGATGAGTTGTAAAAACCCCATTAAAAGGAGCTTTTAAAAATGCTTCTTAGAATATAGGATGGTAACTAGGAGCAAATTATCTGGCTCTCAGCATTCTAGTCTTCTCTGCTTTCAGCCGAGATCCATCTGATATCAGCAAGGCTATTCCTTGTTTCACATCCTCTTCTGAATCCAACTTGAACTCTGGAAGCTCCCTGCCAATGTACTGCCTGCAAAATTCTGTTGCTGGATTATCTTCAGCAAAGCACTACTTGCATGTGCTATTAATAAGATTGTTCTATCAGGTGAGCACTCTGTGGGATCACCTTTCTTGGAATGGATACAAACAAGGGTCTCTTCCAGTCAGTTGGCCAAGTAGCTGTTTTCCAAATTTCTTGGCATAGATAAGTGAGTACTTCCACTCAGCTTCAACAGCTTGTTGAAACATGTCTATTGGTATTCTATCAATTCCTCGAGCTGTGTTTTTGGTGAATATCTTCAGTACAGTTTGAACTTTTCCTTCAGTGCCTTTGATTCTTGCTCACATGCAACCTCCTGAAATGGTGGCATAAAGATTCGGTTTTTATGATTGTGTATTCTATCTTGTTTTGATGCTTCTTGCGTCATTCAGTACTTTGACCATCTAAACTTTCAGTCTTGCATCTCCAGGCTTGAATTTGACTTTGTCTTCTAGAGCTGTCCTTTGAAAATTTGTTTAGCCCTTTAACTTCATCATTTCTTTCATTTACCTTAGTTACTCTACAATTAAGAACAAGTTTCAAAGTAACATTGACCATGATCTTTTCTATCTTTTTAATGACCTTTTCCTTTCTCCGTGTATTCCTGTTGTCATCCCACAGCTCATCTGGTCTTCAGTCATTAGTGTACAATGCATCAGATCTGTTTTTGAGCTAGTCTCGAAATTCAAGGTATATATACTCAAGTTCATATTTTGGCTCCAGTGGACTTCCTTTAGTTCAGCTTCAGCCTGAACTACAAATGAGCAATGGATGGTCTGCTCCAAAGTCAGTTGCTGGTCTGGTTTCAGCTGTTGATATTGAGCCTTCTCCATTCTCTTTTCCCACTGATGTGATTGGTTGAATTCCATTTGGGAAAGTTCACGTATACAGTCAACTTTTGTGCTGTTCAAATAAGATATTTGTCATGAACAAGTAGTTGGTCTTGTAAAATTCTATCATGAGATCTCCAGCTTCGTTTCTCTCACCAAAACCATATTTTCCAATTACTGTTTCTTCCTCTTTGTTTCCAATGTTTGCATTCCAATCATCAATAATTATCGATGCATTTTGGCTTGCATGTTTGACCAATTGCAGACCTAAAATATTGGCAGGATGATTTGATTTCTTCATCACTAGGCTTACAGGTTGTTGTCAAATTTGAATAATCATTGTAGTGAATGGAGTTCCTGAGTTATTATCCTAACACAGACAGCATTGTACTTCAAGATAGATCTTAAAATGTCCTTTTTGACAAAGAATGTGATGTCATTCTTTGTCAAAAATTTGAATAATCATTGTAGTGAATGGAGTTCCTGAGTTATTATCCTAACACAGACAGCATTGTACTTCAAGATAGATCTTAAAATGTCCTTTTTGACAAAGAATGTGATGTCATTCTTCTTGAATGTGCCATTCTTGGTATAGTAAATTTCCTAGATACATACTCCATACATTCTAAATCACTATTGTCTACATGTTTATCTAGATATCTATCTATAAATCAGTGCACTCAAATTGTGGTGCTGGTGAAGAATATTGAAAGTGCCATTAAAAAAAGTACCATGAACTGCTAAAAGGACAAACCAATCTGCATTGGAAGAAGTGTAGCCAGAGTGCTCCTTAGACACAAGGATGGCAAGACTTCATCTTGCATACTTTGAATATATTGTCAGAAGAGACCAATCCTGAGGACATTATATTTAGTAAGGTGGAGGGCCAATGAAAAAGAGGACCCTCTGGTTGCAAGAACTGGCTCAGTTATAGGAAGAATTGTGCGGATGGCGCAGGAATGGGCAGCGTTTGATGCTGTTATGCCTAAGGTTGCTATGGGTTGGAACTGATTCAAGGACACCTAATAACAACAAATATATATGGACACAAGCTCTGTCTGAAAACTCTTGGTGGTGCAGTAGATAAAGCACTCAAATATTAATCAAAAGGTCAGTTGTTCCATGGGAGAAAGGCATGGAAAGGTGCAAGAGTAAATATTTACTGCCCAGAGAATCCTATTGGGCATTACTTCTCCTCTGTCCTCTGATATCACTGTGAATTGAAATAAACTTGATGACAGTGAGTATGGTCCTATATTCTGTCCAATATGGTCCCACCACATGCTAGCACTGAATATCTGAAATGTGACTTTTTAAAAAAATGTTATTTCATTTCCAAAATAGTAACAGGTGGCAGTGTTTACCTTTGAGGACTCAGCCTGCGTGTTTTGGGGTGGTATACAATGTTGTCTTCCTTGTATACATTTTAAGAAATGAATGAAAATGCCATGGCACCAAATAGTTTGGGTGCTATAGTTTTTCTTCTCCTTCCTTTGCACTATACCATTCCCTTTCTCCTTCTTGATAAATTTTGACATTAGTAATTTTTTAGAAATAAGATCTCATCATTAATGTCTCAAGATATTAAAATTTCACTGACTTTAGATTTTTTGAACAGACTAGTATTTTTTGAACAGACTAGATTTTTTTGAACAGATTTGTATTTTTTGGAAAAAGATACAAGGTAAATCAGTACTTGCTCACTTCACATGATACCCAAGTCCCCTGTCCCCAGTTGGTTATGACTCCTAGCCACTCTCTGAAGGTGTCCTGAGGCTGCAAATGTTTATAGGAGCAGAGTGTTATATCCTTCTCCTGCAGAGTGGCTGAAGGGGCTTCACACTATGGACATCGTGGTGCTCACATGATGATGCCACCTGGGCTATTTTTACATGGTAGGTATCTGGTGACTAATTGTTAGATTAACCCATTATTCAAATCAAATATTTACTAAACTAGACTCTTTGGAGGTGTCAAGAATATAAAGTCTCTGTCGTCAAGAAACATTGACCTTCTTGAGGAGATTGGCACAAACACCTGGATGTATTATATAATATAAGAATTAAGTTCGGGATTACTGTCAAAGAGTGGAATCGCCATCAGAATAATTGTCCATTCAGTGAGGGGTTGGAATTCCTGAGCAAAGAGGATTATCCCAGCAGAGATGAGCATGCAGATATTTTATAGAGAAGCTGATTTGAGTCGCCTCTTAAAGAGTGACTGAGGTACAGATGACACAAAGGATTATGCTTAACCATGGGACTAAGGGATCACAGGTTGAACATCCTGATGGGCACATGTGGGGCTGCTTCTAAAAAGCAATGGAGCTCTTCTCCTCTGCACAGCCAGGCTTGCCACAAATCAGAATCACTTCAAGGGCAACCAACTGCAATCAAGTTTTGGATGAGTGAAGAGGATGTGCTACAAATAAAGGAGGGCTATTCTGAGGGCATGAGGACCAGGAAGCTCGAACTTCTTAACTAAGAGTTGGCTTTTCCAGTCCAGATAGAGTGTTTGAGGTAAAGAGACATATGTCAGAGCACTTTGTGATCTTCCATTTTGGATCTCAAATAATCAAAAGACTCAAAGCACTCCTTTTAGGACTTTAGAGACCAAGAGACATCATTTAAAATCCAATTTTAAAAATCAGAGAACTGCTTTTATTCTGATTTCAAAAACCATCTACGGTGTGAAAATATGGTGTAAAAAATTTGACAAGAGAATTCTCTTTTCCTCTAGTTTTGTGTATGAGTTAAAATGTTAAGTTCAGGATAATAATAAAAGTACTTAATTATTGATGAGTTAAAGTAAGAAACTTAAACCAATCAATGAGCCTATTTATTCCCAATAAGTAAGAGTGCTCACAGTATTTTTCAATGATACAGTTAACTAATTTTCAATCAAAAATTCCAATTAATTTTGTTCTTCATAAGTCCACCTTGTTTGTTTTTCCAATTCGAACTTCAATTGAAATGATGTGTTGTGCTGATTTTCTCTCTCACACACTCTCCTTCTTTAGCAACATATTTATTTTGCAGTTCTTATTTTAGTTCCTTCTAAAGTCCACTCGGGGCCTTGTTATGAGGCAGTTCCACTCAGAGCTCACACCTTAAGGATAATAGCATGATGGGTGGTTCCCTTGTACATGGGGCCATAACTGTAGTGAAACTTCAACCAATTGGTATGCTTCTTGTTCTCTGAAGCATATTACCTGGGGTTCAACAAAAAACATACTTTCCTGTCTAGGAATGAGATAAGGGCACACACACACACACACACACACACACAAACTTTCCATTTGCTGAGGAAGTCTAATAAGTGAATAAACTCTTTATGAAAAGAAATGTATCTATTATTGGACAAAAAAATTATCATCTTCCTTCCAAGTAGAGCTAAGCACATGTCAAGGCTTACTAAGAATAGCTTTTTTCCCCTGACTGTTTAATGTAGCTTGTGTGAAGCAGCTGCAAATCCTCATGCTCATGGAAACAATCCCACACCCTTGTTCACCCCAAAGAGTTCTCTTCTTCCAACTAGGAACAGTGTCTTTTTTTATCCATTCATAGGATCATAGAATTTTAAATATTAAAAGATCATTTACTTTGATCCCCCCATTTGATGAACTGGTAGGGACCATATAGAAAAGTCGCAAAAGAATCTAGTCACCCGTTACCTTCCCTCCTTTGTGCTCATAAGCAAACTACACCCTGGCAGAATAAATCTGGTGATCTTTAAGACCCCTTGCTTTGGCACAGATACCTCCTTTTGCTTGGAATAACTAGCTCTTCTCTCTTTAGCACATGCTGGTTCTTCCTACCACAGCGAGGGAAAGGCCCCCTCAGAGTGGCTACCTTTTCCCAGTTTTCTGAGGCAAGTGCTCTCTTCGATCCCCATGTTCTCCTGGAGAGCGTGGGTCTGTTGTAACACTTTTGTTGTTGCTGTGTCACAATCGTCTATTACATGCTCACGGGCCCACTGGGTTTCAAGACTCTTGGGTTCATCACTTCATTTTTTGTGGGTACATTGACAAGTGCAATGCCTCTTAGCTATCAGATAACAAGTAGTCTTTTATGAATAACAGGCTAGAACTTGAGTGCATCTCCCCTCCCCTCCACTGAATTGGTGACATACGCTTAGATCTGCTCCTTAGCTAAATCAAATTCGTTCCTTAAATAATATGTCTGAGCTCTTTCCCTTTTAAGGAGCCCTGGTAACTTTGTACATACACCTTGGCCTCCGACCTAAAAGGGCAGTCCACCAGGCGTTCTGTGGCAGAAAAGTGAGGCTTTCTACCCTCCTCAACAGGTAGAGTGCAGCAAACCCACAGAGGCATTTCTACCCTGTCCTACAGAGTCCCTAAGTGTCAGAAACTACTCGATGGCAGAGAGTTGGGTTTGGTTTGAATGACTCTGGAAGGATCCCTGGTGGCATAGTGGGTTACACAGCCCTTCCGAAATCCTGCACAGGGCCACTAAGAGTCTGAATTGACTCAGTGGCAGTGTTTGGGGGAGTTTTGTTTATTTGAGGTTAACTATTTGGAAGAAAAGCTAAATGAGCAGACTCCTTGGTTTAAAGCTCCTTAGCAATGCTTGTTAAATAAATTATTGGCTACAACCACTCAGGTATTAAATTCAATGCATACAAGGAGCCCTACTGCTGCAATGGTAAGGCACTGAGTTGCTAACTGGGAGATTGGACGTTGAGCTGGCCCAGTGGTTTCAAGGTAGACACATTTGGGTAATCTCCTTCCATGAGGGGCAGTTTTCCTCTGTCCTCCTCTGTGCCGTGAATAGGATTCAACTTGCGAACCCACAGGAAGGTCATTTAGGTTTCAACTTAGAACAATTTAACCACTGGACTCAGCAATTTGCAAATGCTTCTATCATTGTAGAAATTGGAAATCACAAAGAAGTGGATTTTCCTCTGACCTCCACAATAGTAATAAACTAAACTTATGTTGTTTTGAGTTTTTTTAAAAAAATTAAAACAGAGTCTGATAAAATAAGAGTGTTTCATTATTTTTGCTCTTTGTATAAAGTTTATTCTTCCTCATTTGTTAACTAGATGATTAGGCTTAGAATTGTGTACATAACTTTTTGAATCTCTTGTCATCATGCCCTGGAAAGTACTCCTTTACTTGTAGATTTGCCTAACAAACAGATAGAGACTAGCTCAGATAGAGACACGCTGGTGACCCAATGGGTAAGCATTTGGCTGCTAACCACAATGAACCCACCAATCACGCTGCAGGAAGACAACGTGCCGTCCACTTCTGTAAAAATGTCAAGTACAGGCTTCATCCCACAGGCTCATATCAGTATGTGCTTTTGCAAAGATAGAGTCTAAGATTGGATAACATTAACTTCTAAGGCACTTCCCAGCATAAGATGCTGAAATTTTAAAACTTCATTTTTTCAAACTGGCTCTCTCCTTATCTTCCAGTACGGTGGTAGAATGGAAATTATTTTCTCTGGGAACTCTGGCTGCATTACTGATGAATCATTCCTGCTGTGACAGGAGACCCCAGCATTGGATTGCTGTGTGTTCTCTCCATTGCCATCATCAGTTTTAGATGTTTATATAAAATGAGCCAACATGGTGCAAACATTTCGGCCCCTTCGGAAAGGCCCCTAACCTGTCTGAGAAGGGAGCTCATTATGAGTGTAGGACAAATCTGGATAAAAACCAAAGCCTACATACACCTGGGTATAAGCAAACTCTGTAAGCAATGAAGAGCCAAAAATAAATGCAGTGGATTGGCAAAGGCTCAGGGCTTAGAAGTTAGTCTTTGAAACTTCTGGGGTAAGTCTCAAATTTTCCTGGTAAACTGAAAATATGAATATTAGCCACTCTTTATAGTACGATGTAATAGGTCTTTCAAGCAAAATACAAACATTCTCTATTTTTTATCCAAATACTCCAGTTGCTGTATTCATGTTTCACATATGCTGAGAAAAATCTCTAAATTTCCTTTGGAACTTCCTATGAAGTGCTTTACTTGAAACAGGTCTATGCATCTTCACATATGTTGCTACTAAATCTTTTTTCTTTCCTGAAACCTTAAAAAAATAACATTTGCATATCTATAACTATGGACACAAGAATGTTTTGTCCTCATCTATATTTTCTCTAAATGCATGTGTTTGTGATCTGTAAAAGGTATAGTTTAAACAAATTACCAGATACTTTAACTTGACTACTAGAGGCCAATGGTAAAAGCTTTGGAAATAACTATGTAATGATAACGTGTAAAGTATGGTGCCTCAGTCCTCGTCCCAGTCATATCTTCAAAAACTCTTTCACTTGGAAACCAAAGAGGAATTCTAACAGGGGGAAAATATCCATACATGCCTGTCCTGATTAGGGCAGGAAGGAACTCTGAAAACTCTCCCAAGAGCTTTCATTATGACTGCACCTGGCTAGTTTGGTAGAGACCAGATGTTTATAAACTGATGCTAACTTTGGATTGTTATTTGAATCAGAGTGCTAACACTAACCACTGACTTATTGTTTCATCCTTTATCCCCCAAAAGATTTGGGGCAATATATCTTTATACCTTGGATTTAATGAGAGAGAAGCAAAAACAAAACAAGACAAAACAACAGCAGTTGCCTGGCTACCCTGGCAAAACCCATAAGCTAGAAACACTTCTATTTCCTTGTCTTCTCCTCAAACCAACAAAGAAAAGTCCAGATTATTCTTTCAAATGTTTCAATATAAAAGCACCAGCTTTCAAAGATTATATTGCGCTGAATCTGTGTAAAGTGTTTTTCGTACTGAACACTAACTTACTTTCACTGTACAATAGCACTCAGTATAATAGTAAAAGTCTGGTTCCTTATAATGTAGTCCTTATAAATGGGCTGAAGCAGCTACCTCAGCTGTAGGTTGCTTCCCCACCTTGACATAAACTCCACAACGTGGGACAGCAATAAACATTTCCAAATACTCTAAGTGAAGTTCATTTGATTTATTTTATTTTTCAGCTTAAAAAATAAGAGGTCTATTTCAATGTCATGCTCTCTGAATATAATGAAAGGCATGTAGAGGTGGGTGAGGAAGCAATGATAGGAATGACAACAGGACTTGACAATTTGCCAAAGCCTGTCCCCAACATTTTACCATAATGACATACCTAGCTGGATGTGACTGAAATGTCCTCTTCCTCTGTGACATGAGTTGCTGTTGGGGCTGGTGTGTCTTTCCCTGTTGCTTAAGCCAGTCATTCGATCACGTGTAGACAGCTGCTTCGTTGTAAAGGTTCAAAGAAGAGATTCACTTTGAATAGAAGAGCTTGTTTTCTTTCATTGACCTCCAAACTCAAGGCTATTGAAAGTTTATCAGTTAGCAAATCTTTTCAGGGAGGACATTTGTGTCACAAGATGTTTGACACTGGTAAGTAGAATCAGTAATGATTACCCAACCCCAGTAAGTTTTGTGGAAATTCAGCACTGTTATCCCTCTGTATCTCAATTTTTCTAGGTAGAAATTCTAGAAGATTTACTGTATAAGCCTAAAATCTCAGTATGTTAAAAGCAAACATACTTCATTCATGCAATTTAATGAATAAAATTACTGTTCAGAAATCTAATTCACTAATTGTCATAGCCCAACAATTCAGTATTTTTGGTTAGTTAATAGCTTCTAAGGAAATAAGTTGATTATAAATAGTATTCTTTTGGTTCTCTGATGATTTTTTTTTAAGTTGAGGTTCTTTAATTCTTTGGAAAGCTATTCAAAAACATTGACCAATCTTAAAAAAACATCTCTTATCATGTTATTGACACCTCTTGTAATAGAAGGTCAGACAGAACCCTGGGAAAATCAGCCCCTTTGATAAGCGAAATGTCTGACTTTTCAGCCATGTCTGATATAATAGTCTGAACTCAGGAGAGGATATAACCTGGTCACTATTAGCAGAAGCAACATCTATATCCAATAAAAAAAAAAGAAAGGCCCTGTGAGTTGGAAAGCAACCCCTCACCATTTTCAAAGTGAGCAGACTTCTTAACATGTGTAGGCATGTATGTAATACATATATTGTAATATATAGTCTTAGCATATGTAGGTATGTGTGTGTATTCAAAAGGAAACTCCAACAGTAGAAAACATTCTAAGAAAAATGGAAGCAGTGTTTAACCCAATTAGGTAAGACTTCCCCACGCACCCATCATTTTATCATGCTGTGATGGCTTAGTTGTTGCTGTGGTGCTGGAAACTATGGACGCTGTCTGCAGATACTCTCAGGATTATCCATGACAAATTAGTTTCAGTGGACCTTTCAGAACAAGAATGGACTAAATAGAAATGGTCCATTTCTGCAGAGTTAGCCCCTGAAAATATTAGCAATAGCAGTGAAATATTGTTTGATATAGTGACAGACAAGGAGTCCCCAGGGTTGGAAGACCCTCAGGTCCTGATGGATGGACACCGTGGATGGGGATGTGAAACTGGTGCTGGCCTGGATAATGTTTCCTTCAGTCACCACGAATTGGAGCCAATTTGATCTTCCTTGATAGCAACACCAACAAGTTAGATTTAAAGGCAAATCTGAAGTGAAGTTACTTGTTTTGCGGCTTTAATTCAGCGACCACCTTGTGAAATGTGTTGGCCTCAAATTAATGTGACAACAGCCAAGTCACAGAACTCAGTAAAAAAAAGCAAACAAAAAAAAATTCAATAAAATCTGTTCCCAAATATCTGAACCTGAGTAGCCCCTGTGCAGCTTCGTCAGGGCTGGGTATCAAGAGAAGCTGTTTGCTCTGCCCTGCAGGAAGGAAACAAGCATGTCCTGAGGGAGTCCCTGACACAGAGGTTAGATGAGGTTGAATCCTGGGAGTGGATCCCGACCAGTCACATGGTGGTGAGTCACAAATATGGGGAGCAAGGGTTGGAGAGAGAATCGGTGAATGAAAAGTCATATCGCAAAGATCACACACAAGCATCAGGAGATTCTGAATTCAGGGACCCTGCATGATGTCTCGGGAAGAAAGATACACAGATAGGAGTTTCGGTGTGCCTAGTACAGGAGGAATAGAATCCGGTCCAGTGTGGCGCCACCGCCATTGATCAGTTTGTTTGCCTATGGTGGCTTGCATGTTTCTTGATTTGATGCCCAAGGTGATACCATTAATATTTCAATTACCACCATGGCCTCCTGGGGTAGACGGGTCTCCGATTCTTAAACTTCCAGGTTAAGATTAGGATGAAAGGCTTGGTGCTGTACTTCTGAAAAGGAGCCAATGAAAACCCTACGTATAACAATAGAGGAATACAGTATTGGAAGGTATTACAAGAGTTAAGATCATGGACTCTAATGTACAGAAAATCATTAAGCTAGTGTGGGACTGGGCAACATTTTATTCTGTTGACTCATTCTCAACTTGGCAATAACAACAAAGGGTGGTAATGAAAAGCAAGATGAGGAAGATGCAGGTGTGGAGTTCACATAGCCAGGCAGGGTGGGGCACAGTTAGTGAGAATCATAGTTGGGATATGTAGTGTTATTACAAGGTGTCTCTAAGTCCAAAGGTTTTAGGAATTGGGAGAGTGCCTTTTGGCTCAAGGGACAGTCACCCTATGGACTTTGGTTGTACTAAAACACTAAACTCTAAACCTTAATGTCCCAGATCCCTTTCATATTTTTACTCACTACCACCTGCAACTTCTGATATTAGTCTTTTTTTTTGGGGGGGGGGGTGCCATCACTGCTCTCCGGTGGTGGGAGTAGGAGGCCCAGCCCCACTGCTGGACTTGAACCTCCGTCCCAGTGGGCCGCAGTCCCGTGCACAACCACTACGCCACCGGGGCTCAGTCCAATATTAGTCTTTTAAGATGAGGGAAGCATAATAGAGAGCCATATTTATCAAAAAGATTGCTATTTGAAGGATTTGGGTCTATTATGGTGGTAGTTCTTAAACTTTTACTTGTACAAGACTCACAGTTTTGGGAAGTTGAGTAAGAGAGTTTAAAATGCAAAGCAATCCTGAGGTCTTTGTTAAATAGACTTAATCTAGGGCTATACACATAAGGCCAGCACTGTAATTTGTTCTGTAGAGGGTTAGCAGTTAGCACTTCCACAACTTGGTATCCATTAGAAAAAGGTGTTTCCTGTGGATAGATTAATTGAGAAGGCTCCCCTTCCTGGGGTCCCACAATTCCCTGCTTGTGAACAGTGCTTAGTCAGCAGAGGTAGGGAGATTTTAGCCTCTTGTTCCACAACCTGCAAAACTTTCTTCATAACCCTCTTAAAGGGGAGTCCTTAATCATGATGTGGGAAAACTACCTTCACTCAACATCCCCCAAACTTCCCTCATGACAACAACTCTTGACACTTGATTAAAATGACATATCCTTGTCCCCTGCCTGGAGTCTATTGAATCAGACTCATCAAAAACAGCAATTAAAATTGTACACATGAAAAAAAATTGAATGGGCAAATGTTCTACATGTTGTCTACAACAACTAGAGAGTGATGATCATGAGTTACTTTTAACAAATACATATCTTGGCCATTCTTATCCTCAGAAAAGTTTGGGAAGCACTAATTTATGGGGATTATACTGGTGCAATCTTTCTCATTTGTATGTTCAGAAGCATATTTTCACTCCGGAACAGAATACAAAGGCATGATCATAGACTAAAACTCACTGTCCTGGAGCTGATGTTGACCCCAGCAATTCTATAGGGCAACCGAGAACTGCCCCCTGGGAGTTTGAGACTGGCTCTTTACATTGGATGCAGAAAGGCATGACAGAGGGGACAATGTGACAGAAGCAATGCCTTGGAAAACAGTCAGGCAGCTCAAAATGCAGGGGAGCAAGATAACTGAAAATAAACAACATGTCTACATTAAAGAAGAAATGGAAAAGACTTCAACTGTCTTAGCTTTAGCCTACTGCAATGATGGTGCTTGCACCCATGAAGCATCTCTCCAATGTCACAGGTGGTGCATTCATTAAAGCACCCCAGTGTTAGCCAGAAGGTCCCTGCTCTTAAACCCGGTCCTCAGCAGGAGAACGATGTGGCATCCATTTCTGTAAAGATCGCAATCTCAAAAACCATATGGGCAGTTCGACTCTCTCCCATAGGGCCACTATGAGTGGGACTTTGGTTGGCAATGGCTTTTGCTATTGTTTTAGTTGCCAGAGTCAGGAAAGATGTAGATGAACTGAATTTGTGTCATCATCAGTTCAGATTCTGAAAATTTTAAGTTTGGGTATTACTATAAGTTAATCTGACAAAACTTATCTATAAAACTAAAGGACATATATCTCACTGTTTTCCCTTTAATTTTAGAAGAAAATATTAACAAATTAGTTCAGGAAGCTATGAAGGTCGTCTGAATAAAATACTATGATTAGATCTCGGATGTAAGTATGAGTAGCTTTAAACATCCTAAAACAGAGTAGCATAAGTGCTGATAAAATACATGCTGTAGTGCGTCTGGTGAGTTTTCATGCATGTCTGGTAGAGGAGTGCTTGCACATTGGTTGCTAACCCCAACGTCAGCAGTCTGAAACCACACACCGCTCCTCATGAGGAAGATGAGGGACCGTCTCAGAAACTCACTGGCATAGCTCTGCCCTATCTACAGGGCCACAATGAGTCAGAATCAACTTGATGGCAGTCAGTTCATTTGCCCTTTTTTTGTTTTGTTTGTGAGCATATCTGTATAAATACAACTTTGCAAGATCAAATCCAGAACATGTGTTGCTTAAAATTATAATGCTCAGCAGTGTCTTATTTTTCTAAGAATCGATGATAAAATCCACATTATTATCACCTGTGAAAAGCTTGGTTCTGAACAAGAACTGGATTCCAAGCCAATATCCCCCACTGCTGAGTTGATTCTGATTCACAGCATCCATATAGAATGTAATAGAACTGCCCCCTTAAAATTTCCAAGGTTATAACTGTACACAGAAGCAGCTTTGCCACATGTCTTCCCCGCAGAGTGCCTGCTGGGTTTGCACCTTTTGGTTGGCAGCTGAGCACTTGACAACTGTACCAGTAAGACTCCTAGAGCTGTATTAGCAATGGATACGTGGTTAGAATTAGAGTCAGGGTAGCTTTTGAATGTTCCTGGCTCAAAAGCGTGATCAACAGGGGTTTGAAACCTTCACTCTTTCACAGTGAGTTACAGTCTCAGAAAACTCACAGAGGAAGGTTTCCTCAGGCCTATAGGGTCATGGTGAGTCAGAATCAACTTGAGGGCAGCGAGTGGGATAAAGTCATCAAGATTTGGGAAAAATATCTCAAAATGGACATAGTACTTTATAAACACTATGCACACTGCCACGGATTTGAATCTGACACATAGTGATTCCATATGGGGTTCCTGAGGTTGTAAATCTTTTTGGAAACAGAGAGCCTCATCTTTCTTCTGATGAACCACTGGTTGGTATGAACGACCAACCTTGTGGTTAACAATCCAATGCCTTCCCCAATGTACTGTTGCAGAAGTGCCAGCCATTGTTGTTTATTTAAATACAAGAAAAATGTAAACTTAAGATTTTAATATCATAAGTTTTGGTAACAGGTTTGTCTATTTTTTGTTTTGTTTTGTGTCTATACCTTTGACTATTTGGCATTTGCAGACTAAAATGGAAAAGTATGAAAACAAAACAAAAATTGTGACCAACTAGAGTTCTTGATTAGTTGATGGTCTAGTGACAACCCATACGCAGGGTGTGGATCTGGTTGACATCCTCGGGTCGCATGTTCTTCCAGCAGGCTTAGCAAAATTGATTCCTCATGAATGTAGATGTTCAATTCTACATTTTGTTTGGAAGGGTGGTAACAATTCTAGCGAATGTCTGCTTTTAAAAAGGTTAAACATTTAAAAAAACATTCTAAGTCAACAGGTGTGATTTTCACAAAGACAGAATTCTTGGGGAGCAGCAAAACTATCTGATTAAAAGCCAAAAGTCTGAGTCACTAAATTCAGTTTCTGGAATATGGGTGCCACAGAGACTGGAGATGTCGGAAAAGTCTCCAATGATGGTTCCAAGGGTGTGGTGCTAGGAACCTCTTGGCCATGATGTTTTGAAGCTGCTGAAAATGGGAAATAGAAGGGGAATTTGCTTCTCCTAAGAATCACAGCGATTTTGTTAACGTTTAGATCAGGGTTTCTGGAAGGCAATTTTTAGGTGCTCACTATGATCAACTTGAAAATGAAGAGCAGATTTTCTAGAGGGTGTTTCTAAGGTATTGATTTAACCTGATTCATTTGGATTGCTTTACCATGACCTACCATGAAGCAGATGCTTGAACAGCCTCTCATTGTCCAGTATCTGTACCTGATTGACTAGGCTTCCTGTATCTTAAAGCAGTCACTGCTATTAAATTGGCAGTTGGGCAGTAAGCATGCCAGACTCTCATGGGTGGAGAGCTGGATCACCACACCAAACCCCCTAAAATCAAACCACTGCTACCAAGCTGTGTTTTGAGAACTGTACATGGGAGCAGACAGCTTCATCTCTCTCTCACAGAGCAGCTGGTGAGATTGAACCATTGACTATGTGGTCAACAATCCAATGCCTACCTGTCACAACCACCAGGGCTTCTGATATCACCACATAGTATACAGTGATACCTCAAGGGTCGATCAGTCCCAAGCTTGAATTCTTTACTACTCTAACAACAAAGTTAAAAAAATATTGCAACTTGAAAAACCTTGTGTAGGCTGAGCGTGACTCATGCGTGTCACCTCTCACAGGGCACACAAAGGGGTGACACATCAGTCCAAGAGCTGCTTTCACTCAGACACCATATGGTGTTTGTGTTTGCGCATTAAAACATTCATCAATGTACATTTTTGCACATTATTTACATAAAATATTGTAACCATGGCTCCAAAGAAAACCAGGAACATCAGCAGTAAAGCCAAGAGGAAAACTGTGAGGCCCACAATAAATTTATAGAAAGAAATCATTTCAAAATTTCAAACGTGTCACCACTTGTATGATTTGGCGGCTGAATGCAACCTGGCTAAGTCCACAATTGCAACATTTGGGGTGGGGGTGGGGGTGGCGGGTGATTAAAGAGGCTGATGTAGCCAAAGGTATAAAACAAGGAACCCAGACCATGGAAGAGAGTGAAAAGTACTGTGAATGTGGATAAATCAGAATCAATTCCATCACAATAGCGTATCCAAGGCGAGAAGGCCAAAAGGGTTCAAAGTGATGAAAAGTCCTAGAATATAGATTTATAAGTATAATTGGAGGGTAGAGGTATAATTATTTGGTTTTCCATTATCTCCTATGGGAAAAATAGGTTCAGCTCTCCAACTTTTCAGTGTTCGAACACGAATTTAGAAAGAATTGAGTTTGACAAGGTACCAAACTAAAACCTGATTCCCAAACTTCACATAAAAACCGAAAACTACTGCCACGGTTACTTACTTACTAAATGGAGTCTGCAGTAATGTGTGCGTTCATTGAGGGAAAAAACGGGTCCTTTAGAGAGTCTGTGCATTTGAAAGCTTAGGTGACATAGTAATCACACATCGATGCGCTAACTCCAAGATCAACTGTTCAAAACCCCCAGCTGCTCCTCAGAAGAAAGGTGGGGCTTGCTACTCCCATAAACTGTTACATCCTAGAAGCTCAAAAGGGCAGTTCTCCCCTGCCCTTTAAGGTCACTGTGAGTTGGCACTGACTGATGGCAGCAGGTGTGAATTTGGGAGGCATTAATGAAAAATTAATAAACAGAATGCTACAAGAAGAGTTTAGTTTGGAGTTGTCTTCCAGATACAGTTTGCTTACACTCAAATATTTTCTCCTTCCTTTTTTTCCTGGACTCCCCAAACTCCCCAAAGTCATCCAGTAGGAACTATTAAAGAAATTATATTTAAAGTTTTAAAGTTCCAAGAAGGGGACTTTCCAGGACCAGGTGGCTTCAGTGGAATATTTTGCCAAGCCTTCAAATAGCTAACACTGATTTCGCACAATCTCTTCCAGAAAAAAAGTCGTCAATTTCTTTCATAAGACATTATTACCTCTGATATCACACCAGTTTAAAAAATACAACAAAAGAAAGGTAAAGACTAATAATTTTCATGAACTTAGATGCAAAAATCCTCAACAAAACTTTAGCCAACTGAATCCAACAATGTATTAGAGGAATAGTATACCATATGGAGTCTAGGAACAAATGGTGACACTGTGGCCTATATCCTGGGCTACTACACTGAAGATAAGTGGGTGGTTCGAAGCCATCAGCCACTCAACAGAAGAAAGACAAGGCTGCTGGTGACTGTGAAGCTTCCTTGTGGGTGGGAATTGATTTGATGGCAGTAGATTTTGACAGTGGGTTAGCCAAGTATAGTTGATTGCAGGTATGTGAAACTCGTTCAATCCTCAAGAATTAGTCAAGGTAACCTACCATATTCACAGGTTTAAAAAAGATAAGCCATAGTGCCTGAGACACAAAATGCATTTTACAAAACTAAAGTGTCCATTCATGAAAATACTCTCAATGCCATAAGAATAAAGGGGAACTTTTTCAATCTCATTGAGCGCAACTACAAAATATGTGGATGTACAGTTAAAATAACAATAAATGCTTCCCCTCTAAGATTGGGAACAAGATAAGGATGCCATTTGTCACCATGTTTCTCCAACGCAGTGCTAGAAGTTCGAGCTATATTAATAAGGCAAGTAAAAGGAGGTAACAATCAAACCAATGAAAAAGCAAGAAGAAAACATTCCTATTTGCAAACAATAGAATTATCTACATAGAAAATTCTAAAGAAACTAAGAAACTTCCTACAATTTATCAGTAGATTCTAAATCATCACTGAGTACATGGATGTTGCTATTCTTGTTAGTTGCCATTGGGTTGGTTCTGACTCGTAATGACCCTACCTATGAAAGACAAACTGAAACACTGCCCAGTCTGGCAACTTCCTCAAAACTATGCTTACATTTGAGCTCATTAGTCACTGCTCATTAGTGCAGTGACTGAGCCAATTCCTTTTATCAAAGGTCTTCCTCCTTTTCACTGACTTACACTACTTTCCCATGCATGATGTCCTTCTCCAAGGACTGGTCTCTCATGTCCTAAGCATGTAAGATGAAATCTCACCATCCTTGCATTCTTACAGAGCATTCTAGCTGTACTTCTTCCTAGACCAATTTGGTTGTTCTTTTGGCAGTCCATAGCAGTCTTTTGGCAGTACTTTCAGTATTCTTCACCAGCACTATAATTCATTGACCCTTCAGGAAAGGTGTCCATCTGGGTTGTATCCTCTTACCACACATCTTCAATCTTCAATAAAGCAGAGAAGCTGGATCATATGAAGAAGAATGTGGCATCAAGACTGGAGAAATGCTTTTAAATAAAGACGTATTAATAACTTTCAATACACAGATGATACACCCTGATTTGCTGAAAGCAAGGAGGACTTAAAGCACTTGCTGATGAAGATCAAGGACTGCAACCTTCAGTGTGGATTATAACTCAGGATCAAGAAGACCAAAATCCTCACAACTAGACCGATAGGTAACATCATGATAAATGGAGAAAAGATTGAAGTTGTCAAGGGCTTTATCTTGCTTGAATCCACAATCAATGCTCATGGAAGCAGCAATCAATAAATCAAATAACACATTGCATTGAGTAAAAGACCTCTTTAAAGTGCTGAAGAGCAAGGATGTTTCTGTGAAGATTAAGATGTGGCTGACCCAAGTCATTGTATTTTCAATTTGCCTAATATGCATGTGAAAGTTGAACATTGAGTCAGGAAAGCCAAAGAAGAATCAATGCATTTGAATTATAGTTTTTTCTTTTTTTTTTTGGGGGGGGGGGGCATCACTGCTCTCCGGTGGTGGGAGTAGGAGGCCCAGCCCCATTGCTGGAATTGAACCTCCATCCCAGTGGGTCGCAGTCCAGCGCACAACCACTACGCCACCGGGGCTCAGCCCTGAATTATAGTTTTTGACAAAGAATATATGGACAAATGGTCAAAATACAAAAATAATTTGCATTTGTACATACTGACAATAAACAAGTAGAAACCAAACATTTTAAATGCAATGCTACCTAATATTGCTTCAAATTACATTAAATATTTAGATATATACCTAACAAAGCAAGTATTAAATTATACAATATAAAATTTGAATATTAATAAAAAAATCAAAGATCTCAATACTTATCGAGACGTACTCTATAGCAAAGATGTTGGTTCTCTCTACATTGATCTGTAGGTTTAATTCCTATCAGATTCTCAGGAAATTTTTTTGGCATAAATAGGAAGAGAAATGTTCTCAAATTGCTACAACAATTTTAAAAAGGAAAAATTACTAGAAATAACCACTGTTCCCACATTTAAGGCTTACTATATAACCTATATCAAACTATATACTCTATAGTTCTTTACTATATAAATACTCTATACTTTACTAGATCAAGAACTCCAAGATAAATCTCACATCTTAAACAAAATAACTCAAACTCAATGTGAATTGAAAATTTAACTTTTCACTTAACAGCCAAGAATACTAGGGACATGAAAACATAATGTGAATTAAAAATTCTATTTCTTTGCCTGGAAAAAGTTGGTTGACCAGGAGAAGAAATAGTTAAATACAACCCCATTCTTTTTAAGAGTTCCATTTATTTATTTATTTATTTATTATCACTTATAAATATATTTAAGATAATTTTATTGGGGGTTCATACAGCTCTTATAACAATCCATACATCACTTGTATCAAGCATATTTGTACCTATGTTGCCATCATTATTTTTAAACATTTACTTTATATTTGAGTCCTTGGTATCAGCTCATTTTTCCCTTCCTCCCCTCCCCTGCCCCATGAACCCTTGATAAATTATAAGATGTTATTATTTTCATATTTTCCAACAACTTTTTTCTCCCTTCCCTCATGGTTTCTTCTCCCCTTCTCATCCCTCAGGAACAGAAATTGGAGTAGTGATATCAGAAGGGTAGGGAGAAGGTTGGGATAGGATCTGATTGATAAGCTAGACTTCACCTCTACACTCTTAATTCTATAATTGACACCAGATTATGTAGCTATCACAGATTACCCCTTGCCAATTTGACACTTTCACATTACTCTTTCGTCATATAAATTTCAAACAAGCAATAATAAAATCATATCTGTACCTGACAGGATAAAATTTAAATGCATAAATTCAATATGTGCCACCCTCCTTTAAACATAACAATTTATAAATGAATAAAACAAAACTATCCTATGCCTAACAATTACAGTTAAGTAACACCTACATCTTAATCCCATAATCATATTCCCCCCCCCCCTTGGAATGTTTGTAAGTCAACTACTTCCGGCCTTTATCTCTCAATTTTGTGCATCCAATTTCTATAGTGTCCACTTACATCAACCCAGTGCTCTGAGGAGATAATCATGTCCTTTGATATAAAGGACCTTCATTCCACTTGGAACCTTGTGAAGTCTGTATCCATAAGCAAAATCATGACAGACCATCCATAAAGTCTATAGCAATATGCATCAGTTCACAGGTGAAAATTTTTCTTTTCTTCTGGTTGGGTTCTGGTCAACTCAACGTGGGTTGCCTCACTTAGCCTCAGCAGGGTGCCCATTTGTCACCTTGCCTTTAGACCATGGCCCCATCTCAAAAATTCTCAACAATTCTAGCCCTCTTGGGCTAGGTCAAGAACTTCAGACCAGTCAACCTGCTCTCTTCTTCTTACGTCCCTGTGAACAAGGTCCACAACTATCAGTGGCCAGACAACCTGTCTCTTTGTTGATGCATTTCTCCCACTTTCACTCAAGAAGTGGATCCAGGCGGTCACCTAGCAAGCATTCCAGGCAGTCCATAGGCTCCCTTTAACGTTCAGTCCTAGAGAGGAGTTTTCTTCATGGTTCCAAATTCTTTCCAGCTATTGGCACAAACTACTATTTCAAAATTCCCAAATCCAAAGAGTTCCTTTTTCCTTCAATCTGTGAACCTTGCCCTCTAGGCAAGTCTCTTGGAATGCAACTATCCTGAGTACTCCAATTTACTGAGTGGGGTAATCTTTTCAGAGCCTTCCTTGCAGGTATGTCCTAAACCCATTTAAAGATCAAATTTTAATGGCTCAAGGCAAGTGGGTTTACAAGCTCTCTATTTTTATACTTCCCAATAATCATTTCTATAAATCCTCATGTCAACAATAATAAGCAGAAGAAATCAATATATAAAAAGTAGAATCTGATACTAAATTCAATCCTTGTTTTGATGGGTTTTTTAAATCTTTTTATTGGGGGCTCGTACAATTCTTATCACATTCCATACATATATCCATTGTGTCAAGCACAGGTGTACATTTGTTGTCATCATCATTCTCAGAATATTTTGTTTTTACTTGAGTCCTTGATTTCCGCTCATTTTTAAAACAGTCGAGTTCAATTCTTATTTAGCTTATCTTAATCCTTATTTGAACTATTCTGTTGATACAAAAAACATGGAGTAGAGCAGAGCCAGGCTTCCTGTCAACCATTTTCCCTAAGCAACATGGTTTTCTGAGAAATTAAGGGCCAATTTCTATCTCTGAGCTCAAAATATATATCAACAACATTCATTTTCAACATTTCAAACAGGAATAACCAAAGTTTACAACCAAACGAAATAATCAAAACTTTAACTTCCCATGTTCTTTCCAGATAGTAACTCAATAAACTGCATGGGTATATCTGACCTCTGGCTAGCCAAATAAGAAAAACTACTATGAGACAGGGGTCAAACAAAGATCCACTCTGCATCGTTATGATTTGTTCCTCTAGTATTCCACTCCCAGTACCATAATGCATTAGTCTGGGTAGACTAGCGAAACAATTCCATAAACACTCATATGCATATAAAAAAAGCTTTATATACAAGAGCAGTTGAATATGGAGAAAACATTCTAGCCCATTCCACATCAAGTCCATAATTCTAATATTAGCTCATATGTCAGATACCAATTTATAAAGTCTTCCTTAGACTCATGCAACACATGCAATGATCTTGAATGCAGTGGGTGGGAAGTCTTGTGGAGCCAGGGGCACTGTAAGAATCTCAGCACTGTCAGGGGTGTCTCCACGTGGCTCCTCTGGCTCCAGATGTCTGGCTCTGTCAGTCTCTCTCCATGTGTCTTCTTCTCCACAGAGGTGCTTCACAGGGAGAGCAGACAGAGAGACTTAGTGTCTCCCACCTCCAAGGAGGAATACAGGAGTTCCCAAAATCCTCAAGAGAAGACCAGGCCCACATAGATGCCTCACTGACTATGATTGCCAGGCTAGACTCCATCTCATGAAGTCTTAATCCTCAAATTGATACCAGATTATGTAACTACCACACTCCTTTCTCACCATCCTGCTTGCCCTTTTTATGCCTCTTAGTAATTTATCTCAATTATATTGCTGTTGTTCTAACTCCCCCCAGGATCTCTACATCCTCCTCATTGTTGATTTTAATTCCATAATTATTACCCTGTCTATGGCATAGTTTTCTCACCACTCCCTTCCCATGCCTCCTCCTCCCACCAAGTCCATCTGGAACTTGTTGCTTTCTCCTCGGGCTTGCTTCCCATTCCTATCTGATATAGGTAGGCAAACAATAATAACATAGGCAATATAAAAGAAAACAAAAGATTTCAGGGACGTCATCCTCCAGGCTTGGTGTGCTGATATGTGGTCTAGATTGTCCCTTTCTCTTTTTCCTTCCCTGTGAGTGTGACATGCCAGTCCCTCTCCCCAACCTATAGATTCAGTGTTGTTCTCTGTCGCACATACATAGGGAGGGGGTCCGTTTGGCTCTGATTGGCCCAGCCCTGTAGCCCACTCTGTCCATGCGTTGCTTCACATGGTTATGTTGCCCTCAGGGTTTGGTGCGCTGTGGTGGGGTCTGCACGCATACTTTCTAATGTGGAGATACATCCAATACTCTCCCCCCAGATGTCTTAGTGCCCTGATCCCCCAACCTCCCCCACCTTTTTCTCCATTTTCTCCCTCCTTCTTCCCTCTTTCTCTTTCTTTGTGTTGGAATGACATGTACATCTTTGGGTTTGGCCTGTCCTCCACCCAACTCCCTGTATCTCAACCCATATAGTGTGAGAAAAGGCTTTTCTTCTCTACCTACTGTGCTGACTATACTTACCTCAGTGGACTCATGTTGTACTTATCCTTTTGTGATTGACTAATTTTGCTTAGCATACTTTCCTCCAATAGAGTTCTATTTAATAAAGACAATGTATGGTTTATAAATTGTTCAGGCATCAAGCAGCTCTGACAACAGTATGTGTGTGTATTTAACTTGAATTTTTTTTAATTTTATACACCAATAGCTGGCATTGCTTCTTCTGTTGGGTCGCTGTCTCAGATAATCCAATCAACAACCACTTAGTCTGACTAGATGAAGCCAAGATCCTCCATGCAATAACAACAACACTGCCTGCACATGTTGAGGCCTTATTTCCAGATCAGACCATGCCTGCTTGAGCACACACAGCAGGAGCAAGAACTCTGGCCAAATTTCCACAACTGGCTCCAGCAGAGCTGCTGGTGGATCCATCTTTCTTCCTGGCACTCTCCAACGCAACAGCATATTTTGATGAGTTGAGTGTAAGTGAATAAAAACATGAATTTTGTTTTTTTGTAAAATATATGGACTTAAAAATCAAGCAGACAACCCAGCACCCAGCACCTTAATGACCCGGCACCCAGGCAAGGAAGACCTTTCATGTCCCCACGACCCAGGAAGTCCCCAGGCATCTCCATTCCCCAGTAAGGAAGCACCTGGCTATTTCCATAGCCCATCAAGGAAGGCCTAAGTCATCACAGAAGCACAGCAAAAAGGGTACTGGCTATGACCAGGCCCCAAGAAGAAAGGTGCCAGGCATCTCTGTGACCCAGAAAGGCAGGCCCTGATGTCCCCATGTCCTAGCATGGTAAGTTCTGGCCTTCCCACACATGGGCAAGCAGACCCTGGCTACCGCCATGCCCTCATATAGAAGTTCCAGGAATTCCCATACTCTGGCAAGGAAATCCCCAGGTATCCCTACAGCCTGGCAAGAATGGTCTTGGGAATCCCTGTATCCTGGCAAAGAAGTCCCCAGTCATTCACTAGGCCCTGACAAGACAGCTGCACCAGAGTGCCATAGAAAGAGCAGTCAATTATGGTACACACACACACACACACCTTCCCAAAGAGCAAACAAATAAGAAAACCAGGCAAAAACACATGAAAAACACTCAAATCCAAAAGAATACTTTGAATAAAAGACCCTGGAAATGCCAAAAAATCTGACTCAGAGAATCAGATTCTAAGCTTTCATTGGATGAAGACAATGTTCAAGAGAACAACAGAATGGAAAAACAAACTATAAACCTTACTCCAAATAGAATTCTGAAAGACAGATAATAAGACAACAAAATCTAACAATGTTTTAGGCTGCATTGCCTAGAGATGCAAATCAGTGACCCTCATCTATGTTCCAGGAAGAATTTTACATCAAGGAACCCCAGCACAGTCCAACTGAAATCCACGTTCCCACGGTGGTCCATTAGTCTATAAAACACTCTTCAGAATCCTGAGCTGCGAGTCAGTGCCACAAAATGGGGAGCTGAGAAGCAGAGAGATTACAGGATGATGGCTACAGAGCCTTGTGGATCGAAAGTTGGTAGAAATATGGCAAACAGCTTCTAAGATCAGGCTGTCCACATGGGGTCATTCCTCAAGGAAGTGTCTTCAAACTGCAACTATATTTGACAGATTTGACTTCACCCAAATTCTTAACTGCCACAGAAAACACGATAAAAGAGCAGAGTAACAGAACCAAAGAAATGAAGTCAAATCAAGGAGCATGAATACAATTACCAGAACTATAGCCAGTGAGAAAAACAACCAACAAAGAAGGTAAAGGAATCCAAAGAAAGCCTAAGGACTCTTAAGGAAAAGCAGATAATCAGGAAGGGAACTCAATAAAGACAAGGAAAAACTAAACAACCCAATTAACCAACTCAGTCTCTTTGGTTGAAAAGCACTCCATTTAACATCAACACAGTATACATTCTTTTTCATAGATCATTCTAGAAAATAAACCATGTTAAGTCACAAAGTAAGTCTTAATAAATTTTAAAATATTGAGAATCTCTACTCCATTTCTCAGACAAAAATGCTATAAAACTAGAAATCAATAATAGAAAGAACAAGAGGGAAAAAAATCAAGTACTTTGAAACTGAATAATTGATAAAGCAAGCCTAATTCTAATCCCCAAACCAGGAAAAGACACCACAAGATAGAAAACTATAGACCAAATATCCCTTAGGAACATAAATGCAAATATTTTCAACAGAATTATGGTCACTATAACCCAACAATATATTTACATCCATATGTCTATGTATACCTATAACATATATATGCAACACACACACACACACACACACACACACACACACACACACCATGGTCAAGTGAGATTTATACCAAGTATGTAAAGATGGTTCAACATTTAAAACAATCAATGTGATCCACCATATGAACAAAATAAATGATAACTACATGATCATATCAACTGATGCAGAAAACACATGACAATATCCAACACCCATTCTTGATTAAAACACTCAACAAAATAGGAATAGAAGGGAAATATCTCGACATAGTAAAGACCATATATGAAAAACTAATGGACAACATCTCAGTCAATGAAGAAACCAAAAGCATTCTCCCTGTGAACAGGACCTACCAAAGAAGCCCTTTATCATCACTCTTATTCAAGATTGTGCTGGAAGTCTTAGCCAGAACCAATTAGACAATAAGAAGAAATCAAAGGAAGCCAAATGGACAAAGAAGAAGTGAAATTGTCGCTTGCAAATGATATGATTTATACATAAAGCCCCCCAAAACTCAACAATAAAAAATTATTGGAAACAACCAAAATATTTGGCAATGTGGCCAGATATAGGATTAACATAGCAATTGAAATAATTAAAAAATAAAAATTAATAGGATTCCTGTATACTAACAAAGAGAACTCTGAAAAGGAAATCAAACAAACAATGCCATTTAAAATAACCATTTACATGCGAGGAAATACTTAGAAATAAGCCTAACCAAAGATGGAGGGAATAAGGAACTTTTTTAAAAGAGTAAAATAAAAGGCTTCTCACTACTTGACATCCAAGCCTATTATAAAGCAATCATCAACAAAATAACGTGGTACTGGTACAATGATAGCTACACAAGCCAACGGATTGAAATAAAAACCGACAACATAAATTTGCTCACTTATAGACAACTGATCTCTGATGAAGGGCCCACGTGTGTTAAATGGAAAAGATGGTGCTGGCAAAATTCGGATCTTCCTCTGCAGAAAAGTGGCAAGTTTATCTAAAAGGGCAAGTCTATCTAGATAAGATAGGTGGAATAAACAATCTGGAGGAGAAAACAATGGGACTGATGGTTCCAGGGGGACATGGGAGAGGGGGAGCCTGGGAAAAAGAAGTGGTGCTAATAAACCCAAGGAGAAGAAAACAACAACTGTTTCAAAATCAGTATCAAGGAGAGTGTAGGAGGCCTGGTAGAGTTTGATCAAGGGCAATGTGACTAAGAGGAATTATTAAAACCCATATGAAGGCTTAACATGATAGTGAGACAAGAGAAAAGTAAAAGGAACTACATGAAAAAACTAGGAGGCAAAGAACATTCACAAAGATCTAAATACAGGTATGTACATATGCAAATATATTTATATATGATGATGGGGAAATAGATCTATGTGCATATATGTATAGGTTTCATATTAAGGTAATAGATAGATATTGGGCCTCTACTCAAGTACTCCCTCAGTGCAAGAACACATTGTTCTATTAAACTAGCATTCCATGATGCTCATCTTCCCAACATGATCGCTGAAGACAAATGTGTGCTTAAGCAAATGTGGTGAAGAAAGCTGATGGTACCTGGCTATCAAAAAATATAGCATCTGGGGTCTTAAAGACTTGAAGATAAACAAGCAGCCACCTAGCTGAGAAGAAACAAAGTCCACATTGAAGAAGCACACCAGCCTTTGTGATCACAAGGTGTTGATAGGATCAGGTATCAAAGAATCAGAACAAAAAATCTTATCAATGTGAATGAGGGGGATGGCAGAGCAAAGACCTAAAGCCCATCTGTAAGCAACTGGACATCTCCTTACAGAAGGGTCATAGGGAGGTGACGAGCCAGCAAGGTGCAGTATTGCAATGATAAAACATATAATTTTCCTCTAGTTTTCTAATGCTTCCACCCCCCCAAAACATACACACCACCACCCCACTATCATGATCCCAATTCTATCTTACAAATCTGGTGAGATCAGAGAAAGCACACTGGTACAGATAAGAGCTGGAAACACAGGGAATCCAGGACAGATAAAACCCTTAGGACCAATAATGAGAGTGGCAATACCAGGAGGGGAAGGGGGAAGTGGTGGGGGGGGGGGGGAGTGGGAACCAAACACAATGATCTACATATAACCCCTTCCCATGGGTATGGACAGCAGAAAAGTGGGTGAAGAGAGACACCGGACAGTGTAAGACATAAAAAAATTAATAATTTATAAATTATCAAGAGCTTGTGAGGGAGGGAGAGAAGGTGGGAAAAGAGGAGGAGAAATGAGGCTCTGATACCAAGGACTCAAGTAGAAGAAAATGTTCTGAGAATGATGATGATGACAAATGTACAAATGTGCTTGACACAATGAGTGGATGGATGGATTAATTGGGATAGTTGTTATGAACCTCCCAAAAAAATGATTAAAAAAAAATACAAGAGGACCCTTACTTTTCCCTTTATACAGAAACAAAAGTCCTACATGTAAACCCAACCCTCTAAAGATCATCAATGTGAAAATAGTGACAAACTGAAGGGTCTTATTATAGAGTATAGACATACTATTAAACATAATGAATGAAGCACACACAATATAAGACAAAATAAATGACAGGGACCTACTAAAAATAAAACACGTGTGCATTAAAAGGCACCATCAGAAAGCTACAGAGATAACTTACAGACTGGAAAAACAACTTTAATCATGATGCAACAGATAAGGACTAATCTCTAACACTTATTAAGAGCAGCAGGGCTGAGACCCGGTGGTGTAGTGGTTGTGTGTGGGACTGCGGCCCACTGGGATGGAGGTAGAATTCCAGCAGTGGGGCTGGGCCTCCTACTCCCACCACCGGAGATCAGTGATGCAAAAAAAAAAAGAGCAGCAATACCTCAATAAGAAAACCGAAACAAACCAAAACCAAAAAAAAAGATGCTACTAAACAGGGGGCAGAAGACATGAACAATAGGTCATCAGAATGGCAAACAGACACATGAAAAAGATGTTCACAATCACTAGCCATCAGAGAGATGCAAATCAGAATGCTGACAGTCCCAGCAAAAACAAAAACCGAAAACAGTAAGTGCTGAAGAAGGTGTGGAAAGATTGGAACGTCACTGCACTGCTGGTGCGTCTGTAAATATGTACAAGCATTGTGGAAAGCGATATGGCGCTACCACAAATAACTGGGAAAAGAAATTCCATACATGCCAGCAATAACTCTGCTGGGTATATTTCATTTTGAAGAACCATTAGGGAACAGACGTATGCCCTCCTATGCTCATCATAGCACTGTTCATAATAGTAAGAAGTTGGAAATAGCCCAAATGCTCACCAGTAGAAGAACAGATTAAAAAAACCCACTTTGGTACATGCACTCAGTGGAAACTTCTACATTCCTGAAAAACAATAAAACCACAAAACACCTCATGACGTGGATGGATCTGGAGAATAAGTTAGGCAATCACAAAAGTACAAAGCATGTATGGAACTACCATTACAAAGATAAAAACCAAGACAAAACTTGCATACTAAAAGAACAGACTTGGAAGTTCCCAAGGGAAGGAGGGTAAGGGTGGGAAGATGAGGCAATGGCTTAGAAAGTTGACAGGCATTGGTTTGGATAAAACGGAGGGTGAAGAACCATAAAAGGAAGAAAGGGAGTCAGGGCACCAGAGAGGAGGGGTAGGATAGAATACTCCTGAATTGGTGAATGCAGAGCGGATAATCTGAAATGTAAACTCCCAACTTATCACAATTAAAAAGCCATTTATTTTAATCAAGGGAAACTACAGAAGTCAAAACACATTCAGGAAAAAAAAAAAAGCTTGGTACAGTGTTTTTCTCAATTAAATCCAGTGTCTTAAGTAACTATTTTGGCTAAAACAAAAATACCATAAACATTCAACAGCTAAATTTATTTTCTCACAATTTAGGAAGCTAGACATCTGAATTTAGAGTGCTAGATTTAAAGGAAGGTCTTTCTATGTCTGACAGTGACATTGCTTGTTTTTCTACTTTACCAAGCATGATGAAGTCCTTTTGTAGGGGCTGGTGTCTCCTGATAACATGGCCCGAATATGTAAGAGGAAGTCTTAATATCGTAGGTTCTAAGGAGCATTTCGGCTGTACTCTTTCAAGGAGAGATTTGTTCATTCTTCTGGAAGCCCACTTCAATATTCTTTACAAACACTTTATTTCAAAGGCATCATTTCTTCCTTATTCATTTTCCACTTGCATATGATGTCATTGAAAATGCCATGACTTGGTTAGGGCCTCCATTGACCCTCGCAGTGATATTTTTGCTCTTTAACACTTTAAAGAGGTCTTGTGCAGCAGACTTGAGATACATTGATTTCTTGCCAGGCAAGAATGTTGATTGATTTCCTGAATGTTGATTCCATGAACATTGATGTGAAACCCAGCAATATTAAATTACTGACAACTTTAATTTTTTTCTCCATTGATCATGGTGTTGCCAACTGGTCCTGTTATGAGGAAGTTAGGTTTCTTTACCTTGAGTTGCAATCCACGCTGACAACTGCAGTTCTTGATCTTCATAGGCAACTGCCTCAGATCCTCTTGAATTTCAATAAGCAAAGTTGTGTTGTCAGTATAACACAGGTTCATAATGAGCCTTACTCCATTCCTAATGCCATGTCTTCTTCATATGGTCTAGATGTCTGGATTATTTGTTTAGAATACAAGTGAAATAAGTATGGAGAAAGGACACAATCCTGACATACACCTTTCTTGATTTCAAACTTGGTAATATTTCCTTGTTAAGTTCAAACAACTCGTATTAGTCCACATCCACATTCCAAATGAGTATTGTCAAGTATTCTGGAATTCTCATTCTTTTCAAAACTATCCACAGTATGTTAATGTCCTAGCAATCAAATGCCTTACATAGTGAATAAAACACTAGTAAACATCTCTGCTATTCCTTGCCTTAAACCAAGATCTACGTGATATCAGCAATGATATTTCTCGCTCCACGTCCTCTTCTGAATCCTACTTGGCTTTCTGGCAGTGCTCTATCTTCATATTGCAGATATGCAGTAACTGTCTATGAACCTTCAGAAAAATTATACTTACATGTGATGTTAATGACCATGTTTGATAATTTCTGCATTCTGTTGGACCACCTCTCTTTGGAATGGGCACAAATACAGATCTCTTCTACTAGATAGGTACCTATTTTTCAACTTTCTTACCATAGAGTGCTTTCAACACTGTATCAGTTTATTGAAATCGTTCACTTGGTATTTTGTCAATTCCTGGAGCTTGTTTTTTATTAATTCTTTCAATGAAATTTGGACTTTTCCCTCTAATATCATTGGGTCTTAATGATTTGCTAACTGTATACACAGACATATACGCAGACACATTTTTAGAGGACACAATTCAATGGTTAACACTCAGCAGATTACTTTTTTGTTTTTAGCACAATAAATTTTAATAAAACATTGAAAGAGAGTTGAATTTTACTTTTCTCAATTTTAACATTTCCTTTACAGGTACCCTTTATTTTACACATCAGACTTTATGTTTCATCACCTCTGTTGAATACATTAAAATTAACAAAATTGTAAGTAAATCTGTGTCAAATGTACTTACATGTGAGAGAACTTTCCTCTGTAAATGAAGGGAGAAGAAAATTTTATTTATGCAAAATGAACTATTGGGTTTGAAAGAGGAGGTTATACAATATGAATTTAATTTTTCTACATATTACCTTTATTGATAGCTATGGGAGTTTTAATGGCATGTTCTTGAATAGCAGAGACTTATAAGCTTTAACTACTTGTATGACATTTTTAAAGGCCCATTTTTCTTTATAAACTGACTGATGATGAATGAAATTTCATTAAAATGCTTTCAAAGCTTTCAAAGATCTCATCCATTTAAATAAAAGCACATACTTCAAGGTCCTATTAATTCATGATTCTTTTATTACAAAGTTTAATTATTATTAACTGCCAGCCATGTCAATTGCTGTTCATAATATTTTCCTTTTACATAGAATTTTCTTTTTATTCCCACAAAATCTGATTGACACCATTAAGGTTCCTAAGTGACACTAACTAATATTAGCCTAACATTATGTTTTGCATTACATAAAACTTTAGCTCACTGTATAGAGAATTTGCTATGGGTGTGTCTTGAGTAAGAAACCATGTATCACCATACACTAGCCATTTTGGCCATCTGCTGGATAAAGTGTATGGATCAAAATCCAATTAGCGCCTGGTAATCCAGCCAGTGGATATTTACTGTCTGTTTTTCACTTAGGTGTTTATCTTAGTTCAGAAACTTGAACTAAGGTATCACAAGAATTGCCCAATATGTCAAGCTTGTCAAGGGGGTTTTGACACCTATGTCAACACCAGAGACGGAAAGCTGTGATTGCAGCTCTCCCGCCCCACCTCTCCATACGCCCCTGCACACGCCCCCTGAAATCACTAATCACAGCAGAGCCAGATGTGACAAGCAATTGATTCTTACTTTATTTCCTCCCAAGTCTGGGCTAAAACTTTGCCCTTTCTCTCAAAATAGGGTTTGGCCTAACTCTCTTACTCCTTAGCCATGGAAACGTCTTTGTCATGCCTTAGGAGAAAAATGAAGCAACTTATTAGACATAGATAAAGCAATGTTCGAACAATTGCATTTTCTAATAATGTACTTTATACACCTTATCTTTTGTAGGCTTCTGATCTATTTCATCTAGTTGAAATGTGATTTCAATGAATACCTGGGTATTTCTTTCTCTTTCTCCACCTATGTATCCACTAAATATCTCTGAGTCACAAAGTTAAAGGACAAGTTGTCCTAAAAATTGAAATCCTGGCTTTGTCTAGTGGTGAAGTGTGTGTTTGAGCCAGAGATGATGACTCTGCCAATTATCTAAACCCTGACCCACGGGACACCTGCTGTCCTGTTACAAGAGTAGTGATGCATTGGGGTGTTGACATTCATCTCTGAAGTCAAGACATCCAATGATGGGGGATATTCCAGAGTTCTTTCCTATATTACCTATACAGGCAAGACCATGGGACTTCTTTGGGGAATCAGAATGATGGGCAGGTGAAAGCCTAAGGTTCAGTTTTCTATTCCCCTAGCTCTACTACAAAGTAATATCATGACCTCGGGAAAGCCTTGAAAAGATCATTGATCTTTATTTACCTGTTTTTTCCTTTTGCTTTTGTGGAGAAAGAAATAGCAACATTGGGTGTTGCCAAGTCCATGTTAGCTATAGCTTTTAATGGTTCTAAGATGTCAGCATGGCTTTCCAATGGACAGGAAGAACACTGAACACTGATTTGAAAACAAAAATCTAAATCTCAGATTCTCCACTGTCATATGACATGTGAGATTCTCCCTTGCTTTTGTAGGAATAGAGGTGATAATAAAACTATGAATAAATAAGTGTATACTTAGAGTCTTGAAAATAATGCGGTTGAGAATGTGAAGTTCAATGGGAGAGTGCGGGTCAATTGTAGGTGCAGCCTTTGACTTTTGGATGATTGTATACCTTTTGATAATCAAGCATGAAAAATAAATGAATTGACTTTCCGAGAAGGGTTTATTGAGGAATAAAATATTTTAAGCACTATGATTCACAATAAAGTGTAGCTAGAGAAGACAACCACCAATGTGAATATAGCACATCAAGTTGTATATGTTGCAGTAAGTGCACCTGCAAGATGATCTGTATAAGCAGCTAGAACAAGAGAAGTAAATATGAACGATATTGAAGAAATCTGAAAGTGTTTTGATTGGATTGGCAATCCTGTCTCTCCTGGTACCCAGACACTGCTTATTATAAAACTGCTACGGAAGCCATGGAAGCTTGCATATATTTGAAAGAAAAATACAATGAGGTCTCTGATGAACCTATTGAGCCTTTCCACAACAAACAAACTGAAGAATAAAACTGACTGTGTATATTATTAAGTATAGAGAATAAAACTACAGAGATATTGTTGAAACTTACACTCCTTAGAGGAAAAAAACATATATATTGATGAACCTCAAACTTTGTCAACAAATTTGCCAGGTGAGCTAAGAAGTTTTAAGCAAATATTATGCTCAGAGATTTTAAAAAGAGAATTAATTCCTTATAAAGTGAAACTTGTGACTGGCAAATATTATAAAAACACGTTAACTTATCCAGGGGTAGCGTTAAATCATTAACACATAAGATGAAGTAAAAACATTGCTTTTGAAAATCTCTTGCAGTGTTGCCATGCCAACAGGTACCTCATTGGAGGCAGACAAACTATCCCTTAATCATTACATCAAGATTATTTTTACCTTCAACCATGGAACAAATTAGTTTCTTTGGTTGACTGGATGAGGCTGCATTTAGTTAAAAAAAAAAAAAAAGAAAAGAAATCATTAGTTGTAAGGTGACCTCGAATTGGCCTCAACTCCAAGCAAATGCATAGAAAACAGAACCAAACATGGCCCCGTCCTGCACCATCCTCACCATCACAGGTATGTGGGATCCCACTTTTACAGACATTGTGCCAATCCATCTCATGGAAATTCTTTCTCCCTCTTTCTGATACTCTACCAAACACGATGTCCTTTTCCAGGGACCAGTCTCTCTGATAATCTGTCCACAGTAAACTATACTCCATCTGAGGCAAAATGTAAGTATTTTTATATACACAGAAGGGTAGTGACAAATACACAGGGTCAGAGACAAGAGAAGACATGAAGGGCAGATTCACATGCCCTACTTTTTGCTTATTTAGAGGCAGATGTCCTTGTTAGTATCCTGTGTCTTTGGGGGAAAAAAACAATCAAGCCTACCCTTTGGAATCCTATAGTTGCCAATGCATAACCAGCATGACACCAGATCTTCTTAGGTGAAGGGAAGGGAAAGTTCAAATATTAAGAAAAGATCAAACTTGGGTTGAAATTATATGCACCAGTCCAGCTATAACATGTCAAATCTGAAATATCCAATCTTTGAACATATTTTCTAATTGGCTCAGAACTCAGAAGGAAGAGAAATGAGATTAATTCTTAAGTCCCAATACAAGATGCCCTGGTCATAAGGCCTTGAAAATGGATTAGCACAACTAACATGTGATGGTCCTGGTATTATAAAAGGATAATAAGCCTCTGCTGGTGGCTACAGCACAAAGAACTGGGTAATTTTAATGATAACTGCATAAAGAATAATAATCTAAGAGATTTGTATATGGAGGATAATACAGAAGATGGTGATTCTTCCAGTTAAAATATAAATTCACTTCAATTGATCAAAACCCCAAAGCTAAGAGAATTTTGGGGAAAACAATTAAATACACTATGCCTACACATATGAAATCTAGAAATTAGATTTGTTTGTAATCTGGATGTGTTTTGAACTTTTGATTTTCAAATCAATCCAGAAGCAATGGGAGAAATTCCTTTTAAACAATGAAAATTAAACTGGATTTTATTCTCATACTTTTACTGATCTTATTGTTTTATAAAAGTTACAGGTGCTCATGACAAAACTCCTAGAAACACATCTAAAGAAGAGAACCTGAAGTCCTCACAAGTTCTCATCACTCAAGAAATAGCAAAATTAAGTAGCCAGAAGTACACACTATCTCATCAAGCTAGCTATGTTGAAAAGGGGACAGAAGTGAGCCTACGCTACCCCCACATGCTCACTCATATCTTATATTTTCTCCCATATCTAGATGTGTAAGAGCATGTGAAAGATGTGGCTTTCTATTGCTGTCAAGAGTTATGGTTTCATAACCTCACAGAAGCAATTCTACTCTGTCCTATAGGGTGACTTTGTGTCAGCATCCACTTGATAACAGTGACATTGGTTTGGGGAGTTAAATAACTTATTTATTTAATAGCATATTAAAATGGAAGTTTCTGCTAAAGCATAAAATACTCAACTAGGAAATGCTAGGCCAGGGGTCCTCAAACTATGGCCCGTGGGCCACATGTGGTCCGCTGAGGACATTTATCCAGCCTGCTGTGAGTTTTTGCCACCGCTCCTGTCCTGTTTAGCAGTGGACTAATCCCAGGCCCACAGTGAATTTGTTTATCGTTGTTTTTGTTTTTTTTAAACTATAGTCCAGCCCTCCAATGGTCTGAGGGACAGTGAACTATCCCCCTGTTTAAAAAGTTTGAGGACCCCTGGTAGGCAATGAAAGATTTTCAAAGGAGATTAAGGAAATCAGTTACAAGCATATAACCCATTCCCCCTCATCGGGACTCTAAATAGGGAACATGACTAGAGGTTTGGAAGGCTCCATGTATGTGCTGAGCAGCAGTGAGTGTGCACACTCCACACCTCATTTGTAGAGAAAGAAGCTTTAATGAAACTGTTGAGAGAGTTTGCTCCATGGTCTCCCTTCACATTCTGGGTGGCTCCTGGCAAGCTTAAGAGGTAAAATCTGAAAGGTGTTCATGGAATAATTCGGGGCAGATGTGTGAACCAGATATCAATTACACATGAGGAAAAGCCAGTCTCGGGTCATCCTACAGTCTGTCCACCCAGGACGAACAGAGAAGCAGGACGTAATAACTGGCTGCTTCAGAGCTTCTGTTGGAGAAAACAGTGCGCCAGAATAAGGATGCATTTGTCCCATCTTTGGAAACAGCAGGTGAAATATTTATTTATTGTCATTATGGTTGAAGACAGCTGTCTCCATAGTACTCCAAAAGCAGCCTTAAGAGAAAAGGTCACCTTCAATATCTGCCAGACTCTGGGACATTGAGTGGAAGTCACCACTGTTGACTCTGTCTCTTCTCCTTTCCTCTGTGCTACCCAAGGACTGCAGCTAGAGAGTTGAAGAGGAATCGCTGGAGAAAAGTGAAAGCAGCTATATATTCCTACATCAACTTCAGGTCACTCCTAGACGCAGGGCATTACAAGGACTAACACAGAAACTGCAGGGAATCTCGAAAAAAGAGTCTCATCCCAAAATGTCAGCTGCTTAAAGAAGTGGGTCTCAGGAGCTCTATGGGTCTCAAGAATCCGAAGACAAAGAAGCTATGATCCTATCTGCCTGCAACCCTGAATCAGGTGACAATCACAACATCAGTCTTTCCATGCATCTGCTGCTACTGCAAAGGGGGAAAGAATGACCTCTCTCTCTCTCTTTCCTGTTTTCAAATTTCAGGTAGCTAAAGTTTAACCTGGAACTATATGGGGTAGGGAAATCTAAGAAATGTACTTCCAGCAGCTTTTCCTGGGGGCAAAGAAAGCTGCAGAAACCAGTTGTCACAAAGGCAATTCTAAAGACCGTGGCCACCCAACCTTATAACTTTTTCGTTAGCAGCTGTGTGAACCATTTGCACCACTTAAAGACTCCATGTCTAATGATATTACTGAGTGACAGCGACAAACTGGCTAAACCTTGTTCCTCAAACTGGAGCCTGCAAACTCTCTATAAGCATGTTAACTAACCTTGTGGGTTTTCATTAAAGTTCATTAAATTTTCCAGGCCCTTTCCCCCACCCCCACCTGTGTTTGCATTTCCATTATAGTAACATTTTAATGGTTGGAGCTGCAGCAGGAAAGAATAGAGAAGGGCTGAATACATAATTAATGCACTCAAGTTAAGTGAAGGTAAATAATTTAATGGCTCACTAAGTTGAATCAACAACTAATTGCTTCTTATATAAATGAAAAAATCTTACTAGTTTAAAAAAAAGGAAAATGGAAAAAGTTGAGTCTGTATATAATAAAGACAGACTGGCACACAAAAAACCTGCCTTAGCAGTCAGTCTTCTATTCAGACTTGACATGGCATTGTAGTTTTAGCAAGAACTCATTTCTCACTGCCAGTGTTCTCTCTCTCTCTCTCTTTTAAAAATCATTCTATTGGGAACTCTCGTACAACACTTATCACAATCCTTACATCCATCCATCATGTCAAGCACATTTGAACATTTGTTACCATCCTCATTCTCAAAATATTGCTCTCTACTTGATTGCCAAAGTCCTAAATTTGAATTCTATTAATTGCAACTTTATTTCCTTTAAATGTCAAATATGTTAGACTTTATAGCTTTGGAAGAGATGTAAACAAAAATGTGGATAATTAATTTTATATTGGTAAGTTATCCAAGGAACATACACACACACAAAAGCAATCAATGAAGAAACAGTAAAATTAATTTACTGTAGCAGAGAACGCCAATATTCATGCATATCCTTTTGGCTCTTAACATCTCAGTACTGACTTCTAACTGCCAGTGCCTGCAGCTTTTTTATTGTGTGCTTTTTCTGGCTTTGAGAGCCTCCTCTGCTGGAGCACATGACAGGCCAGATGTGCTAAGAGAATTGCCCTCGTGGGAGCAGCTCTCAGTCTATGATGTGACTAAAGTATTTGCTGGGTGAAAACTTGAGCTTACACTCCCTATGGGTGAGATAAAGCTCAGACACATGTTTTACATTGCTTCCTCAGCAGAATTCAACTCGTTTTTTAATACATGGTGCTTCAACGAGTAGACTCCCAAGAGTATTACAGTCCTTTATTGGAGTTGAGGGACACAGAGGCAACAAGGTAAATAAGGCCTGTATTAGACCAGGTAGACTAGAGAAACAAATTCATAGACACACATATGGATATAAGGGAAAGATTTATAAACAAGAGGGATGGAACATTGAGAAAACATCCCAACCCAGTCCATTCCAAGGTCATAAGTCCGATATTAGCCCATATGTCTGATACCAGTCTATAAAGTCTCCTGCTAACTTAGGAAGCACGTGCAATGACACCAGGACAATCATAGGCCAGTGGGTGCAGATCTTGTGTCTAGCTGGGGTAGAAGCATCTCGGCGCTGGCAAGGGTCTCTCTGTGGCTTCTCAGGTCCCAGAGGTCTGGTCCCATCAGGGAAAGTGCATGTGGCTTCTCCTCTGGTTCCTCCAGTCTCCAGGAATCAGGATCGATCAGCAGGCTGCCATCTCGTCTTCTCAGTAGTTTATCTCTCTCCTCCAATTGGGAAATACCTCAAGACTTCCCAGAATTCTCAGGAGAAAGCCATGCCTACACAGAGGCCTCATCAGCTATCTCCAGAGTGACAGGCTAGATTCCACCCCTGCACTCCCAATCATGAAATTGACATCAAGTACATGGCCCCCACAAGATCCAAAGTTTTGGCTCGAGTCAATCTCACAGGAGGTCCAATGGGTCTATGAATCCACTTAATAAAAATGTCCACGTTGACCAACTGCATAACCCAAATACATGGAACTGACAGCAACAAAAAACTCAGAAGAGACAAATGGAAAGCCCCTTGAGAATGCCCCCACCTGGCAGCATAATAAATCAAAAGTACTATCTTTCTTAGGTAGAGTGACAGCGTGCAAGGGCTAAGGTCTCCATTAGACCTGTTTTGCTACAGTTTAGTAAGTTTCCCTGACCCAGTGTCCATGTTTACAACACATAACCAAGGAACAATTTTGGACATTTTTGCTTACCATCCCACAACTTTTCCCTCATTCTGGGCCAGAGGTTCTGGCACCTGGACTAGAAGGAATTCCTGTATAGAGTAAAGGTTCCACTGAACCAAAAGCTATAGTTGTTGCCTCATCATCTAAAGCTTTTTGTTCCAGTTGACTAGGAATAAGGAAAGAAAGAAATCTTGCTCTTATCAGGGTAGAGTGTTGTTCCTACCAAGAAAATCAGGTAAGACTATCTCTCTGAGGCTTTAAGGAGGGGCTTGATGAGGGGACAATAAAGCCTTCTTGTATGTCTTCTGGGCAATTAGCGGCTCCCAGGAACAACTCTGGCCCTAAACTGATGGAAGTTGGGTCATAAATACCCCCAATTTCCTCTCCCATTAATTGACTTCCCTTGAAATATGTGCTTTAAATGCTAGGCACCATGTCTGGGGTTATAGTCCCATTTGGGAATGGAGCCTTTTCAAGTTTGAAAGCAAATGTAATTTACTTTTGCTGGGTGTTGGGCTTGCCTCTTGTCCCTTCATCTCCTCCACTTTCTCTTATCCATAATGGAAAGATCTGCCTTGTTCCTGTTCGACCAAAGAATGTTGGAAGCACAGAATTTATATTTTTAATTTCACATGTTCACAAATGAAGAATTTTGCCCCAGGATGGAATAAACCCATTGTCTCATCCATAATTGATGTAGATGATTCATTACAGGAATCTCAACTTTCTGACTGAAGACTTCGGGAATGATGTAATACAGTGAGTTTGTATCACACATGACAACAATATTAACTTTTGGGAGCCAAAGGGTGGGATGTTTTGGATTAAACTGTGTCTCCCCAAAATATGTGTTGCAAATACTAGGCTCTGTGCCTATGGCTGTAATCCCTTTCGGGACTGGGTTGTCTTTATTATATTAATGGGAGAAGATGAGTGCAGGGTTCACCATTCATCAATCTCTCTTCAGATACAACTGATATTAAAAAAGCAAGAAAGAGAAACAGAAGTGGAAGAAGGAAGATGCCAATTCACCCAAGAGCAGAAACCCAAAGTTTCCTTCCAGAGGTGTTAGAGAGAAAGCCTTTCTGTATAGTTGGCAGGTAGCCTGGTTTTGAGCTTCTGGCTTCCTAAGCAAAACGAAAATTAATTTGTTTGTTAAAGTCATCTATTGTGACAGTTCTAGATAAATAAGATAACCCTCAAAGAGATAACTCTGTACATGGAGAGTAATTTGCATCAAATGAAAACCTCCACTTTCCCATGTCTCTGATGCCAACCGTGACAAGCAGTACTTCCTTCTTTATCCTTTGCTACCAAGAACTGGGTCTGATCTTGCAAGCTAAAGGACACTTCAAACTGCCAAGTGAAATTCCGAGTTTGAGAGTTCCGACTCACTAGCTTGTCTAACTGCTCCTTTGAGTGTCACTCACTAGAATGACTCAAGGGGTTCACAGAAAGCACAGTACCTACAATGAAGGTTTGATTGTAGGGGAAAATATAAACCAGGAAGCAGAATATATATATATACACACACACACACAGATTATATATACATATCTACATTATATATACATATATACATCTAAAAGACATAAGGGGATAGGAAATTAAGACAAGCAAGAGGGAGGGCAGCTCTTCCTGCCTGGCACCAAGCTGGATTCACTACCAGCTGTTAACCATGAGGTTGGCCATCTACATTCACCCACAAGTGCCTCAGAAAATCCTGGAAATCACCTCTCCAAAACAGCCACCAAAAGCACAGTTTTACAGTTTTACATACATACACACATATGTATACATATACACATATATACACATACATATGCATATATAATCTGTGTGTGTGTGTGTGCACGTGGAGTGATGAATAGGATGAGATCTGGAATGGTTCCCAACATGAAACTTTTATGTCCCAAAAAACTACATGCTATGTCTGATGTGTATGGATGTCTTTCACAAACCAAGGCTGTCCACTGAACTTGTGTGTTCAGAGCTTTTATGGGCAGTTTCATTACAAAATGAAAAGCCAGCATCTCTTCCCTGAAGTCAGTTGATATGCGTAGATCACAAGGTTTTCGTGGTGAGTCTTTCTGATCCAGCCAGCTCCGCCTGCTGGTTACCTAACGATCTTATCTGGCTTGTTCTGTGTAGCTTGGAGTCGCTATCAAAGACACTTACATTCCAAGGTTGTTTGGGAGTCAGAAAAACAAGGACAAAGACCAAAAGTTAAAGTCTTTATCTTGAGTGATAAAGTTTTCCTAAAACTTTCTGGTAAGGTGTTCCCAGTGTCCATGTGGGCCTCTTCTTGATAAACCAGACCAAAACAACATTTGTCAATTTTGACTCATGACAATATCATGTGTAGTGGGGTAAAACTGTGCTTTTGGTGGCTGATTTGGAGAGGTGATTTCCAGGATTTTCTGAGGCACCTGTGGGTGAATGTGGACGGCCAACCTCATGGTTAACAGCTGGTAGTGAATCAAGCTTGGTGCCAGGCAGGAAGAGCTGCCCTCCCTCTTGCTTGTCTTGATTTCCTATCCCCTTATGTCTTTTAGATGAACTTCAAGGCTCAAATTCTTGGCTCTGGGTACCCTTCTGAGAGAATCCAATTAAGGAAGGATTATAATTGCTTTTCCTTTTAAAATACATGTGAATCAAAAAAGTTGTAACACTCTATAGTGATCATGAACGAGACGTTTCAATAGTTACTGGGCTGATGAATTTTATGCTACAAATTCTCTATAAGAGGATAGGAAACCGTTCACCAATTAAAAGGAAAAATGGGAAGAGAACATTAGAACGGATTGTGATGATGGATACACAACCTTTCTTAAAAGTGACAACTATGGAAGTGTATGATATGTGAATCATATATCAAGAAAACTACTAAAAAATAGTTGGCCAATGATTACTGTGAGTGAAGGAGGAAGAATTTTTATTCAGGTGGCATTGAGTTTATATTACTAATGGGGGAATAATTTGGAAAAGAATATCAATAATGGTTGCACAACATGAAGAGTAGGATTAATAGTATTGAATTATATATGCAGAAGTTGTTGAATTGGAGAATGTTTTGTTGTGTGTATTTTTGCTACCATTAAAAAAATTACATTAAAACAATGAGGACAAGAGAGAAGAAAATGTTCTAAAATTGATTGTGGTAAAGACTGTACAACTTTTTTGATGTGATTAAACTATCTAATTGCATGATATGTGGGTGAAGTGCCAATAAAACAGTTTTTTAAAAAGAACTACTCAAAATATATAAATACAGAACCACCCTGCCCTCTAAAACAAAAACAAAACACATACCACTGCCAACCAGACGATTTGGGCTCAGAAAGTCTTTAGGCTAATTTACTCATTCGTTACAACTAGAGTTTCCAAGTCTATAAAACTTGACAGGAGCAGCCAGCCTGGTTTTCTTTTCTCTTATGGTGGCAGGTGCTTTGGAACCACCCACCTTGTGGTTAGCAGGACAGCGCCTCCAGGGTTCTTTGAATCCCCAACCCCAAAAGCAAACTGGCTGCCATCAACTTAGTTCCAACCTAGGTGACCCTACAGGCCAGAGTAGAACTGCACCCTATGGGTTTGCAGGATTGGCAAAGATTTCCAAGATTTCCAAAAAGCTGCATCTTCCTCCCATAGTGTGCCTGATGGATTCGAACTGCCCGATTTGTATCCCATTCCACCAACTGAATCCCCAAGGCCCTGTCCAACTCCACAGTGCCTCTTGAGCTTTAGCCCACATGATGACTCCCTTTGCACTTACACAGAGCACAGTCAGATTGGCCTATTGGGGCCACATACATAATATTTATTAAATGATTATTAACTTGCTTGGATATTGCTGACAAACTTTATTCAGTATAAAATGATTTGAAACAGTCTATGAAACCCCTGTCTTCTACCCTCCCTCAATGAAAGACATGCAGATTACAGCTTTTGAAGCAACTTTTAGTCAGTGCAACTTTCACTGCCCCAAGTCAATTTGTCTATTGCTGGAATGTATTCACTGAATCTTTTTGAAATCGCTGTTCTCTGATCTATATACACCTTGGAAGTCTAAACACATTGGAACTAGATAAAGGGGCACTGTCAAATTAAATTTAACTGAGATTACCTACTCAGCAATGTTTCAAAGATTTTATTCATATAACCTGCCCAACAGGATTAGAATATGCACTCAGTTAAGAAAAATGTGTATTCTTGTGCAAACACTACGTGCCTTCTCTGTGAATTTGCCAACCAATTCTTCCCCCCACTCCACATGATACCTAGAGGTATTTTCATAAGTGCTGATATGCCATTTTACTTTGTTTTGTTTTTTGTTACATGTTGTTATAGTGCTTTGGTATTCTGATGGTCACACACAATGCCATTTCTACAAATTCCTTTCTATAGTTTCCACATGGATCTGGGGAGTTTTGCATGAGAAATATACTTATGTAAGTTTTGAAAGAAATATGTTAAACTATGTATTTCCTTTAAAACCAACAAACAAAACAGTGCTTTATAGGATGCCATATTAGAATGTTGTAGAACATTACTTATCCACCAAGCCCATGATGAATAAATTAGCTTTTCTCACTGCCATAGAGTTGATGCCAACTCATAGTGTCCTGTAGGACGGGATAAAACTATCTGTGACATTCCAAGACTAGACCCTTTGTTAACCTTCCATATTTCATTCCATTATTTTTAGCTAATATGAAAAAGTATAGAAATATGGACTTTCCACTAAAACCTTATCAAAACCTGGACTGGGACTCTTCTCTGGTATATTTGGAATAGTTTTCTGAAATTTATCAAAGTCTTACAGTTTTTGTAAGTTTTGTAAGTTTTGTAAGTTTTTGCCAACAGTTTTATTGGCAAGTAATTCACATATCATATAATTCAATAGTTCAATCATATCAAGAAGAATCGTATCATCAACCCCACATCGATTTTAGAGCATCTCCCCTACCACCACCACCACCACCACCATTACCATGACTAAATCACTTTTAAGATGAGTTATGCAATCACAGTACATTCTAGTGCTCTCTCCCCCTTCCATCTGCATTAGTCAGTTCCCAACTCCCCTTTCCCTTTCTATCTTCCCCTCCTCCATATCCCCTTGTATCAGCTGTTATTATGTATCCACTCCTCCTGTGGTTCACAGCTAGAAAATCCAACAGAAAACAATAAAAAATAAAGTTGTGCTAGGGTGATAAGGATAATAACATAATAAACTATTGACAAAATATAAATAATGCATAAGAAAAAAAAGACCCGACAACAGCATTCAAAAAGTCAAGGAAGAAATTTCTATCATGGATCAATAAGAGATACTTGCACCCAGAACAAATTCAAGTCAAGTCCATAAAATGACCAATTGACCAAGTATTAAGTTCAATCAGGCATAATCAAGATTACAATGGTCTCTGTCTGACAGGAAGGCTGTTCAAGATTCTCGCCTGTGGCTAGAGCAGATTTCCCAGTGCCTCAACCTGATGAGATATTCTGCAGATGGGTTTGGGGTTCCCACCATGCCCCAGAGGCCTCCACAAATAGGGTGTTCATAATTTTTGCTCTGTTGCTTTTCTTCTCACTATATTGGTATATGAATTTTGTAGTTGTCATCTTTGGATCACACAAGTTTATGAACTTAATTGACTCCTTGTTTAGATGGCTGCTTGTCTGAATACAAGCCCTCAAGACCACAGACACTATTCTGATTGATGGCTGGCATCATCTGTTTCCTTCACCACACTTTGCTGTAGCACCTTTACTTTCAACGATCATTTCATGAAGGTTAGTATTGAGCAGAGCCATGACGTAAAAACTGGTTCCTCTTAAGTTGGAGGTAGGATTTAGTGAGAGCCATGACTTTAACTCTGTGAGAGTAGAAAATCTTGTCTTTCTCCCAAGGAGGCGGTGGTTGTTTCCAGCTACTGACCTTGTAAGTAGCTGCCAAGTGTTCTGCTACCAGGACCCCAAGTTAGTCTTAAGCAAATTACTTTCCAGTTGACTGTATGACTATCTAGGAACCCTGGTAGTCTGAAGGATTACAAGTTGGGCTGCTAACCCAAAGTCAGCAGTGTGAAACCATCAACCACTCCACTCCTGTAAAGATTTATAGCCATGGAAAACCCTAGGGGCAGTTCTACTCTGTCTTATAGAGTTGCTATAAGTCAGTTGTCAAGATGGCAGTGAGTTGAGTGAGTGAGCATAACTGGATGAGTAAATGCCAAAACAGACGCTAACACTGTGCAGTCATGGAGGTGCATCCAGCCTCCATTGTGTGTACTAGCATATGTGTGTGTTTAAATTTGTGTCTCAGACAATAATGGAGTATGGGTTCAAGAGTGGGGTGAAGGCTGGGTTGAGATGTAGGGTGAAGGCTATAAAGCCAAGGAAACCGCTAGATGTAAATGATAAGAACAGCACATTTCAGTTAGTAGCCAGTGTTTAAGTACTCTGCTATCAGGACTTAGGATAACCAACTTTTACTGTTCAAAAGTGTCATGAAGTCAGTTGGTTCTGACTCAGAGAAATGATGCTCTCTATGTACAACAGACTGAAAGTCTGCCTGCTCTGGGATCAGCCTCACAATTGTGCTACCTTTAAGTCCTTTGTTGCAGCCACTGTGTGAGTCCATCTAGCAGAGGGTCTAGTTCCAGATTGGAGTGTCTTTTGTCTGCCAATGATCACTGGAATATTTAAAACCCCTTTCTCTGCCTAGACTGCCCAAACACTGAATTAACATAGACCTCATGTGATGTCTGGGACTGCTTCTTTTTGCTGAAGCTTGTGATGTTAGCTGGTAGTGATGATTTCATGGGCCTTACATGGCCCACGAATAATACATTCCCCACTCCTGGTCTTGACAGGTGAAAAATGCAAACATACTTTCAATACTTTTTATAATATTTGCATAACTACATAGGTGATAGCATGATGATTTCAAGATTTTTCTCTCCTCTCTTCTTTTTCTTCTGCTAGTTCTTTTGTGCACTAAGGTGTACTCATCAGCCTGTGTGATCACCAGCTGTGGATGGGATCCGGCATCAGAAAACTCAAAACAATCATATTGATTTGAATGAAGGGGATCAGAGTGAAGACCCAAAGTTTACATGTAGACAATTGGACATCTCCTCATAGAAGGGTCACCAGGAAGGGGGAGCCAGCCAGGATGCAATATAGTTTTTTAATGGTTCCTACCTCCTCCGCGCCGCCCCCTCCCCACTGCGCCTCCCTCCCTCCCCCGCCCCACTATCATGACCCCAGTTCTATCTTACAAATCCAGCTAGACCAGAGCAGGTACACTGGAACAGGTAATAGCTCTCAACAAATGGAATCCAGGGCAGATAATTCCCTCAGAAACAATAATGGGAGTATCATTACATGAGGTAGGAGGAAGGTGGGGGGAGAAGGGGGAGAAAGTGGAGACTGATAGCAATGAGCAACATATAACATGCCTCCTCTCCAAGGGGATAAACAACAGAAATGTGGGTGAAGGGAAACAACAGATGGTATATGATATGGTAATAATAATTTATAACTTGTCAAGGGATCATGAGGGTGAGAAGGTGGGGGAATGAAGGGAAAAAAGAAGAGCTGATACCAGGTGCTCAAGTAAAAAGAAAATGTTTTAAAAATGGTGATGGCAGCATACATACAAAATGTACTTGAAGCAATTGATGTATGGATTGTTATGAGAGTTGCAAGCGCCCCCAATAAAATAATTCATATACTGTATTTGTCGGACTATATGACACACTTTTCCCCCCCAGAAGTAGGGGGCAGGGGGGATGAGGGTGCATCTTATGGTCTGAAGGTGTGGTCCCCCTAAACATTTGTTTATGATCTCATGTGCCCACTGACAGTCCCCTGCTGTTTGCATGCTGTGAATTGCTGTGTGTTCAGGGAAGTCCTGCCTCAGGGAGTCTCAATGTCAGTAAGCCACATGATATGGGCACAGCACATGCCTCCCCGTATTTGTTAATGAAAGTGATGATGGTTATTAACACTACTGTTGAGTTTATACTGTTAAATATTACTGTATTTTGTTTTATTTTCATAAATGTTTTAGTATACTGGTACTATTTGGTTCAGAATATTTTTTTCCTGTTTTCCTGCTCTAAAAATAGGGTGTGTCTTATGGTTCAAAAACCACAGTATATATTTATTTTTAAAGTGTCCTAAACTGTAAGTTTCCTGGAAAGAAAGGAAATGAATACCAGCGAAGGTGCAGGGCCGGCGCAGGAAAACCCTTCCATTCTATTGAGGGCTAAGGGGGTGAAGTCGTCCAGAGGCAATCACCATTGTCTCACATACCGGGCTGAGGACTGGGCTCCTTGCTTGGCACACAATAGCAACAACAAGATTAAAAACAGTACCACTAGCTGATGGCGCAGTGGTTGTGTGCGGGATTGTGGCCCAGAGGCTTAACAGTTCAAATCCAGCAGCAGCTCTCAGGAGCAAAGCTGGGCTTACTACACCCACCAAGGCAGTGATACGGAAAAATAAAAATGAAATAAAGACAGTACCACTGTATGCTACTGACATTTGTCTTTGGAGTAGTAAGCGATAGGTTTTAATGTATAATTATACTGGAACCAAATTTATGTGGTAGAAGATGAACTCTAGCAAGACCTTAGCAAGAGACCTTTTCCACTGTGTTTTCACTTTAACTTCTTTTCATCTTTTGATTAAAGCATCACTAACTCTGTTGGCATAAGAACAAGAAACTAAAACCAAATGAATTTAAGAAGCATTTTGCTCAAAATCATATATTTAATGAAGCTAGTGGCCAGCAGGATTAAATTATGATTAATGTAAAAATCATACCTGACATCTATTTGCTTCATTTTTTCTTTCCCAGAATTCAATTGTGGGAATGATCAGAATGAAAACCTCACTGGAACCAGGATTCATTTCAGATCAGGTCAGCATCTGCTCAGGTTCAGTCTGGTGATAAAAAAAAAAAAGCCTCCTCTCTAGTTAGCTCCACATCAAAGTATGAAGGGAGCAAGTTGTCTCTTAAAAGGGCCAAGTTTTTCTACAGGATGCCATCTGATTGATAGGAAACAAGCCACATCAGAACAGGCAGCTGTATTCTGTATAGTGAAGGAAGAACTCCAGGTGTGCTCCTCCTGATTGAGGTAACTGGTGTTAACTGTTACAGAGAAGACAGAGACCAGACTCCATTAAAGTAAATTCTACCTTTCTGTCGAGGGCACATAAGAGCCTGTGGTGGTGGTGGTGGGGTGGGGAGTGGAGGATTGGGGGGAGGAGAGAAGCAACAAAGAAAACTGACTGCTTATTTACAATTAGAATCAATTAATGTCAATTAGGGCATCACTTCATACCAAAATATGAAAGGAAGAGAGGCAGCAAATTTTAAAATGTTCATTCTGCAGCACTTATTCCTTGAGGATTTGGGGGCACATTAATCATGCAGCTGGGGTGTGAGTCTAAGGTCAGATGCTTGAAGATATCAAAGGCAAACTTTTGGAGATCCAAATTCCCAAAGTAGGCTGATCATTGGAATCCCCTGAGAATCTGGTGAAATTACAGATTCCCAGGCCCCTCTTCCTTGAGAGTCTGATTAGACATCATTTGGGTGCAATAGAGGCCAGGGATTCATAGTTTCACCTGGCCCCCATGTGATTCCAATCATCCGCCAAGTTTGGGAACCTCCCTGCCTCTCTCGCACTACCAGATGTTAATTTATTTTCATTGTTTGATTTCAGTTTTGAATAGGACCACAGAGAGGCTTTGGGCGGTGCTAGTCAGTAATTTTCCACTGGAGTATTTTAAGGGTATCTTGCAACTGATGATTCAAAATAGCTCTTGCAAGGTAGAAACTAAAGTTGAGATGACTTTTTTTTCCCCCAGACCTGTACTAGAACTTTTAGGTTAGTGACTCTACTAGCCGATTGATACGTGAAATAGATGGTATAATGTGAAAGTTTCTGTTCAATATCCTGAAACTGAAAACCTATGATTTTACCATTGTGGCTTCATTCCTTTGGGACTTGGGGGCTTCTTGATCATGTAATCCTTTTACTCTGAGAGCTTAGAGATGATCTTGTTTCTCCAAATTCCCCAACAAGGGTTTTCCTACTTCACTTTGATACTTTCTGTTACCCAGCAGTCTGGGAGAACAAAATGGATTCACATGGCTCTGTAGAGCCAGGCTTCAGGAGGAAGTGAGGGGAATTCTAGAGAAGCAGGCGCGTCCTAATGGAAAAACAAGTCTACTTACAGGTAGGCTATCTTTCATCCCCAGTTTGTGGAACTGAAACACCCTTTCTTTATTTGAATGGGAGGATTGCACCTCTGTCCAGAAACTATTCAGTGGCATATTTTTAAATGGAAGATAAAGGAATTTAATATGAAGGGCTGTGATCTCCTTTTTCTTAAGGCTAAGAAAAAACATTGTCTACAGAGAGCAACCACATTCCTCCTGAATGTAATTACAAGGCCTATGTCATTTTTTTTAAAAATTCAATTTGTGAGAGGCCAGGAGCTAGAAGTGAAGCAAACCAGAGCCTGAACCAGTCGTCCTGCCTTGGTTGAGAGATTTTTCTGGAATGTGGGACTGTCTGCACCCAAAATGGATCATCCTAGCAAAACCAGAATGATCAGTCCAGCGAGGTAAGGGACAATTTAAGTAAATACTGAAGTCTCTACTTGACATGGGTTGGTCCCTCCCTTCAGAGAGTTACCTTGTTGAGGGGAGAACATGCAATGCCAGTCCAAGAGCATGCTTTCTAGAACTTTCTAGAACTTTGGACAGAAGCTAGGGAAAGTTGTGGCTAACTCTATGTATGTGCCTTCGTTTTCTAGTTTCGACTATCGAATCTGATTGGATTTGTGAGACCAGTAGCCAAGCGACATTAGAACAGGCAGCTGCCACCCTCTATAATTGAGGAAGAACTCCAGGTGTGCGCCTCCGGACTGAGGAAACTAGCGTTACACCTTGGAAAAGGCAATTTTCATGAAAAGAAGGCAAGTCATTGTTCTAAGGTAATTGTGTGCAGACAGGCATGGAAGATGTGTAAACCAGAATCCATATTAGAGCATGACACTTAATCTCAGGCAAATTGGTCCGGATGTTTTTACCCTATGGCCATTCTACATTGCTTTACTTCCTCTGTTCCAGAATGCATTTCTCCTTCTCTCACAAATTTAGAATTAAACCAACTATCTGTTATTCAGAGTACTTCTGACTACTTTTTTCATTGACCTCCTGCAGGGATAATTTTTTCCACTAGTCATTTTTTGTCTGTATAGTCAATTCTTGATGTCTACTCCCCGCAGCTCATGATCTGACATTGGATTTTCCTTTTATTTTTTAAAAACAATTTTCTCTATTATTGTCTAGTGTAAAACCCCCAAATTACTGCCATTGAGTCCATTCTGACTCATAGGTACTATCTTGGGCTGGATTCTGTAAAGAAGCAAAATCAGTAAAGTTTATATATGTATTTATGGAGAAACGTTTACAGCAAGAAATGGCTCATGCCATTGCACAAGTGGGGAAGTTCCAAATCTGTGGGTCTGATGTCAGGTTGGATACTTCTTCTGACACAGATGGATGGCATATTTCTCCTGACTTACATAGCTGCAGGACAGAGAAATGGGATCTAACTTGCTGTATACACTGCAGAGGTGAATGAGTCCAAGGTTAGAAGGCAAAATGGTAGGCTGCCAATGACTTCTAGTGGTAGGTAGGCACTATGGCTGACTGTTGGCTCAAGTTCAAGGGATTTGAGTACCACAAGCCAGATGACGAATCCAGACCCTGCAAAAGGCACTGGAGTTTTCCCACAGTGTCCACTATACTGGAAGCAGGCCAGACCTTCCAGGAGATTTCATCAAGGGGGATTAGTAGATCTCAATGACTGAGAACCTGGCCACCCAAGCAGACACAAAGCCTATCTATCCCAGTGATCTCAGTAGGGTTTCTGAAACTATAATCTTTCTGGGAACAGAAAGCCTCATCTTTCTCCCTTGGAATGGCTTAAGCCATAGCACCATCAGTGTAGATTTGTTAGTTACATACATTAGACCTGTCCAGAAGTAGTTAGGCTACAATGTAATACTTTGTCATTTGATCTTTCTTTGGACCCCTCTTAAAGTTTTGGTATTTTATGTTTTCTGCTTTCTTTTTGATTGAGGTTTTTCTCTGTTTTATTTTGTCATTGTTGTTGATTTGGTTTTTCATATTCTGTTTGTGTTGTTTGATTTTCTGCATATGAAATTTGGGATAGGCAAATCTACAGAAATAGTAATTGGATTTTTAATGACTTCAGGGCATGGCAGGAGAGGTTGGGAGGAAATGGGAGCTAACAACAGTGGGTAAGACAAGCAAGTGTTCTGAAATTGATTGTGATGATGATCACACAACCTTAATTAATATGATTGAACAAGTAGGTTGTATTATATGTGAAGTATATGCCAATAAAACCATTTTTTACCCCCTACCCCCACCAATAAAGTCATTTTTTATAAACAAATAAATTGGTGCTGTTCAGTGGGCATATAAGATGAGTCACATTCAAAATTTAAAATTATCTAGTGATTACATTAAAAAGTAAAAAAAAAAGTTTAAAGAAATGATAATAATACTATAGTCTGCTAAGTCCAATACATTAAAATGTTATTTTAAAGGAAGGAATATTGTTGTTCCTCTCATAAATTTGTCTATTATGTGATTGAAAAATGAGCCCTGAGTACGAGTTCTTTTTTAGACCTGAGGGGTGAGTAAGGACCAGTACCTTGGAGGTTCCTCCAGTCTCTGTCCAACCAGAAATCTCATATCTTTTGTGATTTTGAATCGTGTCCTACATTATTCTCCCACTCTCTTCAGGACTTTCTAATTTGATTGACCCCTGTCAGAGAATTTGGTAGTGGTAGCTGGGCACTGTTTAGTTCTTTTAGTCGCAGAATTGTGAAAGCTGATGTTTAATGTTAATGGAGGCTTTCAGTCCTTTCCACTAAATATTTAATGTGTATCTTTAATTTTCATTAGTCTGGTTTTTTTTTCTGGATGGAGAAACCAATATTTGCATTTTAAATGCTGCTCTTGAACTTTTGTGACCCCAATCAGCAAATCATGACAAAATGCTGTGTGACACTGTGGGTTACTTTTTACCCCCATAAAGATTTTGTCTCAGACCCTCCCAGGGACAATTCTGTATCATCACCATGAGTCATGATGAGTAGCAGTATGTTATGCAAACTGACTGGGTTGTCTTGGCACCATAGTCTCAAGTCTTCAAACCCAGAAAAAAAAAACCAAACTGGTTTTAAAAGGTACTGGATTATAGCTGAGAGGTATTTGTGTCTTCAGTGACTACTGTGCCTATGTACACATATGCGTACTCTAAGGAGCTCTGGTGACTGATATCCACAAAGTCATCTGTTCAAACCCAACAGACACGCCACAGAGGATGCATGAGCCTGTTTGCTCCTGTAAAGATTCAGAATCACAGAAACTTACACGGAGTGGCTATGAGTCGGAATCAACATGGAAGCAGTGAGTTTTTATAACATAAATGATTGTGGTGATTTCTTCACATTTTGAGTAACGCCACCTGTACAAATGAAGGTCTTAAAAGCACTGTCTCCACATCACTGAGGTCAACTCAACTTTAAGGAGGCAATTTTCTCCAGGGTTTTGAGGCCTTACAACCTGAGAGGCTCATCTAATGGCAGTACATCCTACATTGTTCTACTGCTCTCACAAGGCTTTCAGTGTCTAGTCTCTTAAAAGTGAACTGTCTCTTTTTAGCCTGTAAGCTACACTGAAACCTGTCCACGCTTGGTGACCCTAGTGGAATTTGATTTTGTTTTGTTTTGTTTTGATTTGGAGGGTGGGCATCACTGTCCTCTGGTGGTCACGGGAGCTACCCAGCCTTGCTTCCAGAGAGCTGCTGCTGGATTTGAACTGCCACGCCAATGGGCTGCAATCACGCACTCAACCACTACGCCACCGGGGCTCAGTCCAACCCCAGTGAAATCTGAAAGACTAGTGGCAGAACAGCCAGAATTGTAGCGACATGCCACTTACCTCAACACAAGAGACTGACAGGTAAGTGGAACGCACAGGTCATGGAATCTATGGTGTATGAATTTAAGAAAATTGGAAGGCGTGAAAACTGAAATGGAACATATAATCATTGATATCCTGGCCATACTGGCTACTGTACATCTGATAATCATATCATTTACTATGCCCAGAATAGAAAATTAAAAGAGGAATGATGTCACCTTCACTATTAAAAAAGAACATTTCAAGATCTATCCCGAAGTACAATTCTCTCTGTGATAGAATAATATCTGTATACCTACAAGAAAGACAAATTAATATGACTATTACTGAAATGTGTGAACAGACATAAAAGGCAATGATGAAGAAACAAGTATTCTTTCACATTCTTAAATCTGAAACAGACCAAACATGCAGTCTGGATGCATTGATAATGACTCATGATTAGAATGTGCAAGTCGCAAACAAAGCAGAGGGAGCAATAGTTAGAGAACATGGCCTTAGGTATAGAAACAAGACTGGAGATTATATGATGGTGAAATTTTGATCACATTTTGCAAGAACAATGACTTCTCAATGCCAAATGCCATTTTTCAATGGCATAAGCATCAACAGCACACATGAACCTCGTTGGAAAACACAGGAATCATTAGTTACATCTGAAGGAAGAAATGAGGAAGAAACACAATAACCTCAACTCAAACAAAGCCAAGGACAGATTTTGAAAAGATTGACAATTATTCCTCGACAAGTTCAGGCTGAAGCAGAAGAACAATTAACCAAATACTGGAGAACCATGTGACCTTGAGTATGTCTCATCGGAATTTAGAGAGCATCTCATGACTCAGTGAACACTAATGACCAAAGACCAGATGGATTATGGGATGATATCAAGAACCATATGAGTCCTTGGGTGACATTCATGAAGAAAAAAAATATTATCCAAAAGACAATTATAGAGGTTGAATGCGATTCTGAAACTTCCATTTAATTTAGATTAACTAAAGCCAGTGCACAAAATTATGAAGTAAAGAAATTGAAAGAAAAGTTCAAAGGAATTAGATGAGAAATTGAAAACATTTCAAGAAGGCTAGCTCAAGAAGACAGCATATCATAATGAAATGTGCAAATACCCAGAGTCAGAAAATCAAATGGGGACAATACATGTACCATCTCTCAGACTGAAAGCAATGAAGAAATTCAAGTCTCCAGTTAAAATGCTAAAGAATTCTATGGGCAAACAGTGAATGATGCAAGTAGCACCAAGAGAAGATAGAAGGGATAAATAGAAAAACTGTACCAAAGAGAATTGGTTAATGTCCAACCATTTCAAAAGCTAGCATATAATCAATAAATGACAGTAGTGAAGGGAGCAATTTAAGTTGTACTGAACAAATTGTTTTTTTTAATAAAGGCTCCAGACTGAATACCAATTGAAATATTTCAGCAAATTGAGGAACACACTGTTTACTTGTGTTTTATTGACTAAGCAAAGCCACTCAATGTTGTGGATCATAAAAAGTCAGGATAAGCCTAGAAAGAGGAATTCCAGAAGACTTACTTGCATTCATGTGGACCTCCTAAATCAACCAAGAGGCAGTTGTTCAAGTAGACCAAGGGCACGAGGAATGATTTAAAATAAGGAAAATTTGTCAGGATGGTATCCTTTCACCATATTTATTCCATCTGCATGCTGAACAAATAATCTGAGAAGCTGACCTCTATGAAGAATGAGACATTGGGACTGGAGGAAGGATCCTGAACAGCCTCTGATACACAGACGAAACCTGCTTGCTAAAAAGCAACAGGACTTGAAGCACCCACTGATAAAGATCAAAGACAACATTCTTCCATGTGGATAACTTAATGTAAGGAAACCAAAAAAAATCTTCACAGTAGAACCAGGAATTCTGTTTATCATAATGTCAATTATGATAAACAGAAAACAAGATAAGAATTTGCCAAGTATTTCATTTTACTTGGATTCACAATCGATGCTCAGGTAAAGAGCAGCCAGGAAATTAAATGCTGTATCGTCCTGGGCAAAAATACTGCAAGAGATCTCTTTGAAGTGTTAAAAGGAAAGATTTCATTTTAAAGACTGGAGTGTTTCTGACCCAAGCCTTTGTATTTATGATTTTTTCATACACATCCAAAAGTTGGACAGGAATAAGGAAGACTGAAGAAGTAAAGCCTTTGAATTAAAGTGTTGGTGAAGAATATTAAATATGCAATGGGCTGTCATAAGAATGAACAAATCTGTCTTGGAAGAATACAGCTGGAATATTCCTTACACCCAAGAATGGTGAAACTTTGCCTCACATACTTTGGACATATCATAAGGAAGAACTAATTCCTGGCATCATGCTTGGTAGGAAGTCTGCAGAAAAAAAGAGAACCTTCTTCCCTTTTCGTTTTTGTTTTGTTTGTTGGGCATCGCTGTCCTCCCTTCCTTCTTTTTCATCGAGGTTTATCTTTGCTTATTCTGTCACTGTTGGTTTCTTGTTTGTGCTTTGTATGACCTTTCCCCAAAAACAACTTTATAAGGACATCATGCCATCCAATAGTTTGGTAATATCGAGCAGTGGTGGACATTAATACCACAATCCATTTCAAAACATTTCCTACCTCTTAGACTCCTTGATATCAGTGTATGGTTTTCTGTATATGAAACCATGTAAGTTAAATAGACAATAACTGGATTAGAGGCAGAGCAGGTACACTTGTGGATAAGGGGGAACTAACATCCACGAATACAAAAAAGAGCATGATCTAAAGTGGATTGTAGTGGTGAACGTACAACTCTGCCTACTGTGCTTGAGCTATCAAATTGTCTGACACGATATGTGAATTATATGCCGATAAAACTATTTAAAAGCAAAAGGGTGAAGTCAATTATGTCAATTATTGACTAGGAAGTCTTTTGTTCCATTGTTCATGAAGCACAATACCAAAAACGACAGAGGATGAGTTTAGGAAAATTGATATCAATGAAGGGGTAGGTCTATGCCTAAGTGAGAACCGAAGACCAATTCCTTAAAATTTTATTTTAAATTGATTTTGCTGTTGAGAATGTACAAAACAAAGCACACACCGGCTCACCGTTTTGTACACAGCACATCTCATGGTGTTGCCCACATTCTTTTAGTTCTATGACCATTTTTATGCTCCTTTTCTGACTTTTCTCCCCTGACCATTGACATTCATTTACTGCCCCATAAAGTTTCAATCTAATCTTAGAGTTGCAATTGCCAATTTGATCCCATAAAGCTGGTTCTCAAAAGAGCACATTGCTCGAGGCAGGGATTTTTTATTAGTGAAGGTAAACTGCTGTTTGATTTTTAAAAGACTTCAAAGGGTATTTTCAGTTTCAAGTTTAAAGACTAACTCGAGGCAATACTTTCAGGAGTCCGAAAATTAATTCACCTTATATTCAATATGAATGACATAGTTTACATGTTTTTTTTCTTGGCTATGTTATTTTATTTCTCATACACTCTTTATCTGCTTTTATATTATTATCAATCATTTTATTGGAGGCTCATACAACTCTTATCACAATGGATACACATATCCATTGTGTGTCAATCACATTTGGACTTCTGTGGCTCTCTCATCATTCTCAGAACAATTGCTTTCTATTTAAACCCTTGGCATCAGCTCCTCATTTTTTCACCTCTCCCTGATCACCCCTCCCTCATAACCCTTGATAACTTATAAATTGTTACTTTGTCATATCTTACACTGTCCAATGTCTCCCTTCACCCACTCCCCTGTTGTCCATACCCCAGGGACAAGGTTAACACCACTCTCACCACTGGTCCTGAAGGGATCATCTGTCCTGGATTCCCTATGTTTCTGCTTCCTGACTGTAGCTGTGTACATCCTCTGGGCTAGTCGAATTTGTAAGATAGAAATGGGATCATGATAGTGGAGAGGAGGAAGCATTGAAGAACTCGAGGGAAGTTGTATGCTTCATCAGTTTTACACTGCACTCTAACTGGTTCATCTCTTCCCTGCAATCCTTCTGTAAGGGGAAGTTTGTTACCCACAGACGGGCTTTGGATTCCCAACCTGTACTGCCCCTCATTTACAATAATATAATTTTTAGGTTTTGATGCCTGCTACCTGATCCCTTTGACACCTGGTGGTCACACAGGCTGGTGTGCTTCTTCCATGTGAGAGGAGGGGGTGAGAGACCTGTTAGGATAACTGAAATTACTGAAACCCAAATGAAAGCTGAACATGATAGTGGGACAAGAGGGAAGTAAAAGGAAATAGAGGAAAGAAAAAGGAGGCAATGGGCATTTATAGAGGTCTAAATACAGGCATGTACATAGGTAAATATACATGTGATGATGGGAAAATAGATCTATGTGTATATATGTATAGGGTTAGTATTAAAGTAATATGACCAGATTTTAAGCAGACACCAATTACTAGAGTGTGGGGTGGGAGTTCTTGATTTAAAATTTGATCTATATGGAGCAATAAACATGTTCATAAAATGCAAAAATCATATTGTAATATATTTATTTTAATTTTAAAATGCCGCTGGATGTTGTTAAATTGTTTTAAAAAGCGGGACATCTGGTCACCTTATATTAAGGTAGCAGATGGACATTGGGCCTTGTGATAGGTAGGTTTGTTGTGCCAACATGGCCAATGAAGATTGTTGTGCAAAAATGACCAAGGAACACATGTGAGATTAATTGAAGGGGAGAGCTATAAATGACTTAGTGAGCCTTGCCTTTCTCTCACTTGCTCTTGGATCTTCGGACCAGTGCAGCCGGTTGCCTTGCTTGTCCTGTGCTTCAATTTGCAAGCTACGCTATCCGTGGGGCACCTAGTTTGTGAACGATGTCACTGAAAGTTGAGGTTCCTTCAAGCCCTGCTCCACCATGCTACTGGAATATTCATCTCTTGAGTTGGGAACTGTCAGTCCCTGTCATTTAGCTGACTGTTGGTGACCTGCCATGCTGTTTGCTGCCTATTGCTGGATATCCTGCTCTACAGAGGATTACCTGATGGCCCTCAAGTCTCAAAGGACTACCAGTATATTAACTGTCTCATGCAAGTTAGTTGCACTGAGCCATTCATACTGCTTTATTGATTAACTTTATTTCTTAGGTTAGATATCTTTCTACCTATATAAATATATATTAAATTATTATGTCCTGGTTTTGTTTCTCTACTGAACCCTAACACAGGCCTCCACTCATGTACTTCCTCAATGCAAGAACACTTTATTCTATTAAATTGGCATTCCATGATGCTCACCTTCCCAACACAATCGTTGAAAATAAATGTGTGCATAAGCAAATGTGGTGAAGAAAGCTGAAGGTGTCCAGCTATCAAAAGATATAGCATCTGGGGTCTTAAAGGCTTGAAGGTAAATAAGATGACAAGGGTTTTTTTTTTTAAACTGTACTACGTGAAATCCAATGGGCATTTTATAATTTTCCAGATTTCAATAGATTATCATATTTTAGAGTTTTTGTTTTGTTTTGTTTTGTTTGGGCATCACTGCTCTCCGGTGGTGGGAGTAGGAGGCCTAGCCCCACTGCTGGAATTGAACCTCCATCCCAATGGGCTGCAGTCCCACGCACAACCACTCAGCCCAGTTTATCATATTTTAAGTGTTTGAAAGTCACACATGGATAGAGGCTACTATTTAAAAAAAAAAAAGCTAAATCCTTTGAGGGTTCTTATAACACTCCATACATCCATTTTGTCAAACAAATTTTTACATATGTTGCCATCATCATTTTCAAAACTTTTTCTTTTCACCTGAGCCCTTGGAATCAGCTCCTCTACTTTCCCTCCCTCCTCCACCCTCATGAACCCTTGATAAATTTGTAAATTATTATTTTCATTTCTACACCATCTGTTGTCTTCCTTCACCCATGTTTCAATTATTCATCACCTGTGTGTATGTGTGTGTGTGTGGGGGGGGCAGTAATGTCAATTGTTGTGATCAGTTCCCCCCTTTCTCCCTCCTACCCTCATGGTATCAGTTAGTCCCATTATTGTTCCTGAGGGGTTTATCTGTCCTGTATCAAGAGCTCTAATCTGTACCACAGGATATGCTCCTGTCTAGCTGGATTTGTAAAGTTAACCTGACATCATGATAGTGGCGGGGAGGAAGCATCGAAGAACTAGAGGAATGTTGTGTGTTTAGTTGGTGCTAATACTGCACACTGGCTGGCTTATCCCTTCATTGTAACTCATCTATGAGAGATGAGTCAATTTTCTACAGGTGGGCTTTGGGTCTCCACTCTGGTTCCCTTCATTTGCATTGATGTGATAGTTTGGGGTCTTCTGATGCTGGATACCTGATCCCGTTGATCACACATGTTGGTGTGCTTCTTCCATGTGAACTTTGTTACTTCCCAGCTAGATGGTCGCTAGTTTATCTTCAAGAGGCTACTACTATCTTGAAACATAGGTCTGCATAAAAAGTTGGGAAAATGTGCTAGAGCAGTTGACGTAGACATTACCCAAGAGAAGGAATTTAAGTCTGATTCTGTCATCAATGAGAAGCTGCCATGAGTAGATTGCAATAAGTTGATTTAACATGATGAGGACAAAGATTAAGGAGGTGCATTCACTGAAATCAAGAGACAGGGCTGTTTCTTAGTGAAGAACAATGGGAACAGAGCTTCACGGTTGGTACAACATAAACAGCAGAGGAGGAAAAGGAATAACCACAACCTGGAGAGCATAGGACTGTAGGATGAGGAGTAGAATAACAAAAAGTTGGAGAGAACTGTTATTCTAAGAAAGAAGTGAATTTACTTTTGACCATATAGTTTTAGGAGGTAGCAATTTCATTTCACTAGAGGCCTACTTGGGAGCAAGGGTGAAAGGTGAGGCCTGGCAGCTTATGTTATCAGTGCCATCAAATTGATTCTGACTCCACAGAGTTGATTTGCCCCTGTGGTTTCTGAGATTGTTAATCTACAGGAGAACAGTAAGCCTCACCTTTTTCCAGAGGACTGGGTAGTAGTTTCAAAATGTTGACCTGTGTTTCATCAGGTAACCCAACCACTACACCAACCAAGTGATCTTATGAAGGTGGATAGAGATCAGAACAAGTTAAGAATTTCCTCTGAAGAGTTGCAATGGTGAGCAAGGAGGACCACACGTGACCGGGTGGATCAATGAGGAAGGAAGAGGTCTTGGAAACCAAGGATAAAGAAGATTTTTAAAAGAAAAGGCCGAGGAGGAGTTGATGGAGGTCTAAACAGAGACACGTCTATTGGGCGTGGCTAGGAAAAGATCTTGAAAGAAATAAGAACCTTTGTGGAAACAGACAGAAAAAGAGAAGGATTTAAGAGCTTTCTCCTAAACCTCTGGATTCGAGTCCTTAGCACTACAGACTAACAGAAGATGTTTGGATTCAGAAAGCTGACTTTTTCCCCCAGCAGATGCAGTCCCCACAGGAATCCTGGCAGAAGGAAACAGCAGCGCAGGGTGGGTGGAGTTCTCAGCGATTCTTGATTAATGGCCAATGTAAAGAAAACCCAGAAACAAGCCAAATGCCAGGATGTAAGGAAATTCATAGGAGGAGCTGTGTAGTGCCGAAGACCATTGCAAAGCCATTATGTAGTCTTCATTAAAACACAAACAGAAAAATGTGTATTTAAAAGATGATTTGTCATAGTGAAGACGTGCTGTAGTTTTTTCCACTATATTTTCAGTATTTCATTGCTTACTTTAAGGGATGGGCAACGATGGAATGTGTCCAGTGGAGGATTGCTTTAATATTTTACACATTTTTGAAAGGGGAGTGGGGAACAGCAGGGACCTGACAGCCCAGAAACTCGGGAGGCCTGCAGTCTAGTGAAAACCTCTTTCTCCTTGTAGCACGATTCAATTACAGCAGAGACCTTAGTATCCAGTACCCATGGATTTGAAGGGATAAAAAAGACAATTGAGTATTTTAACTTGCTAATGCTGAAATCGTGTGGGGATACTGGAGTCACCCATGAGAACTATCAAAGTTCTCATTCTCGATAACTCTGGGAGAGTTAAATCCCATACACACAGTGTAGCTTTTATACCAGGTATGTGTTGGAGCCCAGGGTGTGGAAATTACTCCACTACAAAATTCCCTTGAAATTCCCTGCAGTTTCCTGAAGCCTTGGGTGTTCTAAGAAGCACACATGTCTGAAATCTTTGAAAAACAACAAGTTAAGTCACTCCTGCTGAAAGTCAGGCTAAGTTGGAATCCTCATTTCTTCCCTAAGGAGAAAATCTGATCAACGGGGGCAAGAAATATTCATAGTACACAAGGTGGGGCAGGGGAGATGAAGCTGGGGGAAGCATTACTGAACAAAGAAGATGTTCATTCCATTCTGGGCGGCAAGAGTCTCACCAAAGGAAACTCAAGCGAAAATGAAGTCAAAATAGCTTGGCCCATCTCAAACATTTTCTCTACATGTTTTATGGTCATTTCTCTCATTTCTTAGAGTCCATCTTGGAGATGCACTCATGTTAATTCACTCTCTGAACCTCTCTTTCCGTACACATCCAAACACCCTTAAAAGTGATACGATGCAGCATGCATGGCTAATCAATCATTTGCAACAGGAAATGGAATGTCCTGAGTTAAAGACTCTAACCTCGAAGTATTTACCAAACACAATGTGTTAGAAAGGCTGTGTTTCATGCTGCTTAGAGATAAAAGTTTTTTTATTATTCACACAAGTGGACACTCAAAACCAAACCAAACTCAATGCCATCGAGTAAGTTTTTAATTTCTAATGTCCCAAAAGGAAATGGTCAGACTAGCTCAACTCAGATTGCTCTTTCAATTAAAAAAAATTGACAGTTTCTAAATGTCAAACTGACTTGTTAACTCCAACTCATTATGCTGCAGACTGTGAGGACAGAAGGTGGGGGCTGCAGGCATGGGGGTGGGGGACAGTGAGGGTAGGGGAGTGGGGTGGGTGGGAGGGGATGGATTGCATCTGGTGATACTGTTAGAAGGGCATCAAAGAGCTGCCTATACAATGTTCAGTGTTTTAGCAGAAATTTATTATTTTTAATGAAAGTGCCCCTGTTGCCAGTTAATACAACAAAAGCATTTTAAAAAATAAATCCAGCTGACATGCATCAATATACCTATAATAGGAACCTCTGAACTAATCTACTTTTTGAACTTTCTAGGGTTTTTCTGAATCAGAATCAACTCAAGGGCCATAGGTTTTGTTTTGTTTTATTTTGTTTGGGGGGTGGGGGGGGAGAAGGTAGTGGTTAAAGAACTTCTTTCAGAGCAGTCATTATGATCCAACTATATCAATGCTTTTTTTCCAGTGCACATGTGGCAAACAAGCTGTCGGTTATTGTTTCCTGTGTTTTGATAGTCCTGATTTTGTCATATTATCTCATGTTTTAGCTAGAATAGTGTTACGAACCTATATCAATTGCTTTTTGGATAATGAAGTAATAATTAAAGGAAAAGCAGGCAATTGCTATATGGAATATTTAAGAGCTATAAGATTAATGATTATTAACGATTAATGATTAAAGGGAAAAGGAGAGAAATTTAGAAAGTACCATTCACTTATTAATAATGGAACTAAATAATTTGAATTGATATAACAATATTTTGCCAAAACAGTTTTGTTATCTATTCATATACTCTAAGAAATATTACATTAAAGCAATGCATAACTATCAGATATCATTTGATGATTAAAATGGGTAATATACATTACTAAAGATTCGCTATCGTCTGGTACAGGAGGAGGTTCCTGGGCGGGGAGAGGAGGTGAGACTTTGAGGATGACACTGGCTATCACCTAATCACCTAATCAGACATCTAAATAAAAATATGTGAAGAAATAGTCTCTGCTAAAGTTTACAAATAGGAATTGTTACTTTTTCAAACCAACTTTGAAAATGTTTAGATCAGATTCCTAAACCTTAGAAAATAGACATCACGTATCTTTTGAGTCTTCTGAAGAACGAGTGGGAATGGGAAGTCAATCTGTATAGCACTGACTTCCACTTCATGAGTGCTAATGTACAGAAGAAATCTTTCTCATTGTTAAAAATGAATACAACTTGACCGTCTCTATTACTTAGGAAATCCCCTTGAACAGGTAAATGTCCTTGTACTCATAGTTCTCCTTAGACCTTGGGATGTTTGCAGGGTTTATGGAGGGCTTCGTGAAGTTCGTGGACTCCAGAAAGAGCACCAGAGATTTTGTGCATCTACCATCTTTCTGGAGTGAAGTTCCACACCTCTCATCAGATTCTCTTGGGAATCAGTATTTTAAAAAAGTTAAAAAAGATTAGGACGGCACGTTAAAAAGGCGTCTGTCCTCAATCAATAGGGAACTGGGAGGGCAGACCAGGTTCCCCGTTGGGTTGAGCTGTTCGAAAGCATCCGTCCTTCTGCGGGATTGAAAGATCAGGTTTTCTACGCCCCTGGTAACCTCACGGGGGAGTTCTATGCTGTCCCATATGAACCCTGTGAGTCAGAAGAGCCTTTCTGGCAATGAGTATGGTTTTAATGCATCAATATGAATTCGCTACTTTATCAAAGTCTTTGTATTACCCGTAGATGAGCAGCAAGGAGAAAAGCTTACGGCAAATTGTTAGGATTCAAGCAAAAAAGGGTTCGTTGGTTAATAGAGAGAGGTTCCAGGCGTCTTGGGTGTACAATAAGCAATCGATGGCTGACAGAAACTTCCCTCTTTCTAATCCACCCACCATTACTGCTCATTCAGCAGGAGAAAAGACCCAGCGATTTATTCTTGTTAAGATTATTTTTTTAGGAACCCCCAGGGAGTACTCTTACTCTGACCTACTGCGGCACCCAACGACAAGATATGAGGCAAGGAAGAAAGGTGTAGTTAGCTGGTAAATCATAATACGTCCTTGTTGTTTTAGTTTCCGTGTTTTGGCTCATTTTGGGTTAAAATTAACAAGAGTTTCAGATTATGGCTTTCATCTTATCAGGGAGAGACGTCTAAAGTAAACAACAGCCCTGTTTGAGATACCCGTAACTGGATTGTGCAATCCCTGTTCTTGTTCTCTTGAAAATAGAAAATATCAACTGGTCACGACAACCTCGTCATACCATTGGGGTTCTCAAAATGTCAACCGCCCATTATTGATGGAGTTCGATGTGCTAATTAAACATCCCTGCAAGTTGGCAAGGCATCCCCATCAGAGCTTCGCGACATCATTTTCCTTATTTCCTTATTTCCATATCCTCAGATTGAAAAAAGCGGGACCGGAAAAAAAAAAAAAAACCAGCACATACAAACGCGCTAGGAGAAATCGGCAGGATTTTCCCTGCGCCGGCGGAGAAAGAATGCGCGGGGCCCCTGCCTGCCTGTGCTCGCGGGGTCCCGGGGCGCAGGAGCAGCGGGGCGCCCCCCCCCACACCCCCACTCGCCTCGCCCCTGCGGCGGCGCCCCGCGCACACACGCCCCCTTGTGCCTGCGCTCGCCCAGCCCGCGTTCAAACTCGGAGCGGGCGCAGGGAAATTGGCCGAGGATTGGCCGGCCGGCGGGGGCCCCCGAGGTGCAGGCGGCCTCGGAGTGGGGGCGGCGCGGGTGGGGGAGGGCGGCAGGGGGCGGCGCGCCCCGCCACGCCCCGCCCCCAGCACGGCTACACCGAGTGGCGCCCACGTGCCAGCCCGCCTTTCGCAGCGCAGCGGCGGGGTGCAGTCCTCCTCTTGTGGACCAGCGAGGCCGCAGCTGCTACCCCTGTCCCCTGGAGCGCAGAGGTCGCCCGGCCCGCCGCCCTTCGCCCACCACGGCCCCCCGGCTCGTCCCTCGCGCCGCTCCTGTAAGTTGCCAACTTTCCCGCCACGCGGAGGCCCCGCGGACGAGGGCCCGGGAGGAACGGGGTGGGGGCGCGGCGAAGCTGTACCCGGCCGCCCGGAGGCCGCGCTCCGAGACCTGGGACTGGACCGCCCGGGGCGGTAGGCCGGGTCTACATCCGGGACCCTCGCGCGGTACCGATCGGGCGGACCCTCGCCCGCCCTGGCCCGTGGACGGGCTTCGGGTGCGCGAACCCGAGTGGCCAGCCCGGCCCAGCCACTTTTTTTTTTTTTTTTTTGGCAGGGAACGGCGGGGGGTGTCTCCTTATCACCCGCTTCTCTGAGGGGTCTTTTCCGGGGCTCGCATAGCGCCTCACCCGCTCCCCCTGACCTGCCCGCTGAGCGACGGCTTCCCGAAATCGCTTTTCTCTGCCCCGGGGTTCTGGGTTTAAATATAGAACACGGCTCGGAGCCCGACGGGGGATCGGTACCAGAATCCTACACGCACCGCTGCCAATTGGTTCCAATCCATAGCGATCCTGTGCGGGGCGCGGGGGATCTTTGGGGGGGATCGGGAAACGTTCTCTGGGGGTCCCGCAGGGGCGGGCGCGTCTAAACCGCTGACCGCGTGGCTGGGAGTGCAACGTAAAATGGCGCTTCGCGGCCCGAGCGCCCCCGCCCCCACCCACTCCCACTCCCACCCTTTTCGAGACACAGTGGACGTCCTCTCCGAGCGCGGCACGTCCACATTCCTTTCCAGTCGGCTTCACGTAGTCGGCGGCGTTGAACTTGAAAAGTGGCTCTTGACGGCGAAGGGGAGCCCGCGTTAGCAGCCCAGCAGCCCCGAGAGACCAGAAAACGTCCCAACTCAGACCCGCAAGCCCGTGTAGTCCACGGAGCAGCTGGGGGGTGGGATGCCGAGGTTGCCCTGGAAAGGTCTCCAAAAGAAGTAGCCCGAACAAAAGGCGCAGTTAGATTTCTCTACCGCCCGGAGGCCAATTCAGGCGCGTAGTAACCCTGCAGGACCCGGTGGAAGTGTTCTTAGAATTTCTGAGATTGGAAATCGCTCCTGGAACACACAGCCTCCTCTTTTTGTTCCGCAGCAGCGCTCCTAGCCCGAAAGTTAGCAACCCGAAAAAGCACCGAGACTCTTTCGCAGAGTCACGGGTCCTCCAAAGTGAAAACCACCTAGACTTTGGGGGTAAAAAATGTCAGCCTATTTGAATTACCCAAGGTTTATGCAAACCTTTCTTAAGACATTCATAAGGCCATTCATGTAAACGGGCGATCGTGGATTTCTCTGGACATTTGCACAGAGGCATACTGCCTTTTAATGAGAGAGCTCATCCGCTCTCAGGAGCCCTGGTGGAGTAGCGGTTACCGATTGGCCTGCAGTTTGCAATGTCAGTAGTTCCAAACCACTCGCTGGAGTTGGAGAAAGACTCGGCTTTCAGCACCCTTAAGGCGTTACAGTCTCGGGACCTCATAGGAGCAGTTCTAACCTGTCCGATAGGGTCCCTGTGAATCAGCATCAACTTGATGGCAGTGAGTTTATCACAAGATCTTATTCAAATAAAGTGTTTCAGCCCTGAAGAACAAGTTAAGAATGTATGTGCTCTCTTGAATTTTTGATACCTTTCCATCTTGCCCAGCTTTTTTTTTTTTTTTGGTTGGTCTGTCGGTCGGTCATTCGCTTCTTAACTTCAGCATTAATAATGACTTTTTGAGGGAACTACATGTTTTTGAATCCTTTCTCTAGGGCAGTGGTTCTCAACCTTCCTAATGCCACGACCCTTTAATGCAGTTGCTCATGTCATGGTGACCCCCAACCATAAAATTATTTTCGTTGCTACTTCATAACTGTAATTTTGCTACTGTTAAGAATCAGGCGACCCCTTTGAATTGGTCATTTGACCCCCAAAGGGCTTGTGACCCACAAGTTGAAAACTGCTGTGCTACAGAATGCACAGGACAGGAAGACTCATGTGAGTTAGATGTGTGTACGTGGGTGGGTGGGGGGGGAGGTGTCCTGCTGGTGCTGTGGTTTGGCACTGGCTGCTAATTATAACGGTTTGGAGTTCGAACCCACCAGCCGCCCTACAGGAACAAGAAGTGCAATCTTCTGGAAAGATTGTGGCCTTGGAAACAGTGAAATCATTAGGTGTTGCCAACCCTTCCCCCCCTACACATTTTTTTCAGTACCGGACCATAAAGGATCCTTAGTAATGTTTACTGTTGACTGAAATAATAGAATGTGATAAACAACTGTAAAATTGTTTACATGTAATATATATATACAAATAATAATTGTTTTGTAACGTCTATTTGGATTACATTAACCAAGTAGAAACTTTTGATTTTCCTCCTTCATGTTCCTCCTTCATGTTCCTCCTCCTTTCATGTTCAAAAAAACTTATTGATGTTGATTTACAAATCACAGTATTGTAGCTAAAACATCAGAAAGCTGTCTGAAAGCGGTGCAGGCAGATAAAACCATGTGATTTGAAACACCATTGTAATTGGCAATCACGGTTTTGCCAGGAGCACATTCCAAAAAATCAAACCAAGCTCGACTGCCATTGAGCTTATTCTCACTGGAACTTCCCCTTGTTGACTCCCAAGACTATACATCTCTGTGAGAACAGAAAGCCTCATCTTTTTCCCAAGGAATGGCCATTGGGGTCAAACTTCTGACCTTGCAGTGAACAGCCAGACTGCAACCCACTGCAGGACTCCTAAGAGCGAGCAGATTTGAAGGTTTAGAAAGTACATTTCACATGCAGTTTTAGCCTTGTAGGTATATTGATGCTTATAAGCTGGAATTCAAATTCTTTTGTTATTTTCTTTTCAAAGAGTACATTTCTCTTCAAGTACTGCCCCCAAACAGTCCCTGTTCCCAACAGTGTCACTTGGTGCAGCTGCTCTGCTTCCACCTCCTCATGATTTCACTGCTTGGAAACGACATGGGACAGTTCTATTCTGCCCTTGAGGGTCTCTTGATCAGCAATAGTCATGAGTTTTAATTTAATTTTTATGTTTTGGGATTTTAGACTTAAGATTGCTTTTACATGTACCCCTGATTATGTGGTTGTTAAAGTGCCATCGAGTCGATTTGAAATCATAAAACCCATGGCAGAGACTCAGGATAAAGTGCTCACCTTTCAGTTACTAGCATTGTAGTACAGCTCACTGTCTGTGGCTCCCCACCCAACTCCTTCACAATAATATATGCCCTTTAAAAAGGCAGTGCACTCATGCTTAAATATCAATGAGTATCAAAACATAGGAGTTCTTTTCTTTTCCCTTTATTAAGAAGCTGCTAACGGGCTACCTTGGACTCTCTGGGAGATCGCATTATTTATTTCAAAATTTTCCCTGGCCTCTCCCTGGGTTTCCACCCTGCGCTTTGATTCAGGAATGCCATTTACCTTAAGGTATGTTAATCTGTCACATGGTGCTGGAGACCAGCGTAAAGGGCTGTGTTCAGTGAGTACATCAACCCCAGCCCTTTAGAATCTAAAGGAGTCTAATCTTTATCACCAATCTGAAAGTGTACTAAGGAAGAAGACAGTACCTGCTGTCCTTCATAAGGTTCGAGAACAGCCGGGTTTTGAATGTTGTGTCATTTGGACATTTGTGCCTTAAGAATTTTAAAGTTCACATTCCTTGCATTCTGGTACAAACCTGCTCATGTTTTCAGAGGGAGTGCCCCTACCCTCCGCTTGTTCTCTCAGATCTGCTGCTCTTCTCCTGATTCCTCCTGGCTGCTCCCACCAGACCTGGAGCTCTCATCTGTGGGCATGACAGTGTCACTCCGTTTCTGCTTTACCTTTGGCAATCGGCTGACTGCTCTCATGCTTTCACCCCCTCCGTTTAAAAAACATTTCTATTAAAAAAATTGTTCAAAGCCGTGTGCGGGTTTTATTTGGGGTCCCTTCATTGAACAACTCCCAGAACAGACTTTTGAAAATGCTCTTTGTTGCTCTTTATTATGTCTCACCGATGCGCTGAACACACAGGAAGAAAGACCAACTTCTTATAAACTACACACTGGATAGCAAACATTTACCACAAAAGCCAACACTTCAGTTGCATGGAATTTTTTATCTTTTTTGGGGGGGGGGGGGGGGGGGGGTGAGGGCATCACTGCCCTCTAGTGGTCTTGGGAGCTACAGAATTTTAAATCCCCCCCATTTTCATTGTTATTTGCTGGTTCTATAGTACAAACTAAACCCCATCAATCTATAAAGTTTTACTTAGAGGCCACCACTTTCCTAATTCTGAGTCTTTAATGTGGGCATTTAAAATTATATAGCTATAGTTTTAGAAAAAACGAATTTGTTTTTGTTTTTGTTTTGGGGCATCACTGCACTCTGGTGGTCATGAGAGCTACCCAACCTTGCTCCTGGAGAGCTGCTGCTGGATTTGAACCACCAAGCCAGTGGGCTACAGTCCCACACTCAACCACTACGCCACTGAGGCTCAACCTGACTTTTCGTTTTCTATCTGAATCACTTTATTTTTTTATTTTTGGGGCATCACTGCCCTCTGGTGGTCGTGGGAGCTACCCAGCACTGCTGCTGTGAGCCGCCACTGTATTTGAACCACCAAGCCCACAGGCCGCAGTCCTGCACTCAACCACTTTAGCCACTGGGGCTCAACCCTCTGAATCACTTTTTGTTTGTTTGTTTGTTTGTTTTTGTTTGTTTGTTTTTTGGGCATCACTGCCCTCTGGTGGTGGGAGTAGGAGGCCCAGCCTTTGCTCCTGTGGAGCTGGAATTGAACCTCCATCCCAGTGGGCTGCAGTCATGCGCACAACCACTACGCCACCGGGGCTCAGCCCTGAATCACATTTTATGCTAGTGCCAAGCACTGCTGGCATGTACTCACTCTCCGTGTCTGTGTGTGTGTGTGTGTGTGTGTGTGTGTGCAGAAATGAACTGTACTGTTGCTTAGTATGTATTTTAGATTTTTATTTTAAATTTAAATCATAGTAACCCTAAAAGATGAGAGAACTACCCTATAGTGGTTCCAAGGTTGTAAATCTTTATGGAAGCCGACAGCCACCTCTCTCTCTCCTCAAGAGTAGATGAAGGGCTCTAACTACCGACTTTCTGGTGAGCAGCTGCATGAACTGCCAACTCTAACTATACAGTGAGACTGATTCAGAAGCAACAGGTTTCATGGAGGGGTTCGGGTTGAAGTATTTTGGAGAAGAACCTCTGCTGCCATTACTTACCACCAGGGCTGCCAACCCCCTGCTCTGCCAGAGAAAGAGGAGGGATTGTACGCCACTCAATGACTCAGACTCAACTTGATGCACGTGAATGGTAAGTCTCATCAGTGCTGACTTCAGAAAAGACATGCAGCAATGCAGTCTTTGTGGGAAAGTTTGGATTTGAATACACAGGTCATATCTTCTCTGTTCTTTCGACTTTTATTTTGTATCTCTAGAATGGGCATCATTCCACATTTTTCTAGATGCACGTGATAACTTGTTGAAAATCTTAGGGGCTTCTCAATACAGGACTTTTTACATCCAAGATCAAATCATCAAGTGTGATCATTGCATTTTACAAATGTCATGTATTTACTATTTTTAATTGTATGTCTTTTCCTTGTGTCCCCCTCACCCCTTGCAAATAATAAGTAAAAGGAAACTGCATTTCACACCCCTATCCTAGTGCTGCATGCCATCATTTCTCTTCAGAGTTGAGCCTAATCTGGGATCAGCTATGGTGGACACGATATAAGAACGTTCCATGACCTTTCTATTGGGAGGATTTCTCTCTTTAAAAAAAAAAAACATGTTGTATTCATTTTTGGAATATTTGGTGAACAATACACAACAGAATTTTATGTCCCTTGTTGATTCTTGCAAACTTTCCCACAGTTGTGGGAAAAATTCTCTTTTTTCCTTAACCCACTCTGGCATCATTAAGGCTCCCTAAGCCTTGATACAATTACATTTATTACAATGCCATTTACACCCTCAAAACTCACTTCCTTTAAGCAGAGACTTAGTGATCACTGTGCATAGAGTTTGATGTCACCAAGGATGCTGAAGGACACAAATTAACATGCTCTCACTTTATAATTTTATTTTCTTGTCCCCTTTTGGGGGGCCCGATTTTAAGTGAGTGTGTTCTGCTTCAAAACAGATGCTTGTCTCTTTAACAAGTCAAGTAAGAAATAAAATTTAAGAGCCCATTTAAAATTCATTTTCTGACTTTATGGGCTAAGTGAAAAGCCTGTGGTACCTAGAACCTATGTAGAAGATGAGTGTGGGTTGGATGGGTTCTTGCTTTGGCTCTGAGACGCTAACTCTTACAATGGTGATGATCATTAGCCATATTAGCAGATCATTAATAGATAGGAATCAGGAGAAAATAGGGCATATTGTAACTAAATGGGCTTATAACCGTGGGCATAAAGGTGTTAGGATATACAACACATTCATATTTGGATGGGGAGGGTTGCAATTCATTCCACAACAGGTTGTCTTTACAGGCTCAGGATTATTTATTTATACCCTAAATATACCCTAAATATTTGGGGCAGACTTTCAGGATGCAATCTAATTTCCATTTTTTAAATCACACTAAAATTTCTAGAACTGGGAATATCTCTGGGTGGGAGCCCCCATATGCACTGTTATTCAGGACACCTGGGTCCTTTGGGTTGTCTCGCACCCTTCATAAGGGAGGTTTTCATGAGACTAAGTCACCATTACTGAGATCCAAGTTTACATTATTTTGTAATCACGCCTGTAACCAAATGATTGGTTACTGTTTTGATACATTAGAATTACCTTGGGGTAGGAAATGACTTCATTTTGATTCTGAGAATATCCTCCAAGACAGCCCTTTTAGTCTCTGTGGTCAGGTGAGTTAATGGTTTTAGATAAGTTTGTGGTGTGTGTGTGAACACCAATGGTACAATTCTAGAGGCGATACAGAAGCAAAGATTAAAGAACTTGGCCCTTGTCTTCAGTGTCCACTATTCAATACAGGAGATGATATGCACTTATGAGTTAAGATAGAACTGACTGCTGTGATAGACCTAAAATTATGAGGAGACTTTATCCTAATCTATTGTTTTGAAATGCATTTATAGGCTTATTGTTAGACACCAAGTTGGCTCTGGCTGATAGTGACCCAGTGACTGGTACAATAGAAGGACCCATTGCCCATTCCTATGGTATCTTCATTCGTTCTTCTGTTGGAGTCCATTGCTGTTGAAGTGGGTTTTTTGTTTTTTTGGAGCTCATTGTTGAAACCACTGTGTCATTCCAGCTTGTTGAGGGCCTTCCTTTTTCACAGTCCTGCTTTCCCAAACATGATGTCCTCCTTCGTTAGGGACTGGCATCACATGACATCATGACCAAAGCACATGAGATGAAGTCTCTCCATCACTGCCCTCTGGTGGGAGTAGGAGGCCCAGCCTTGATCCTGGAGAGCTGCTGCTGGATTTAAACCACCAACCCAGTGGGCCGCAATCCCACACACAACCACTATGCCACTAGGGCTCAGCCAGTCTCTCCCATCTTTACCTCTAAAGAGCATTCTGGCTGTACTTTTCCCAAGACAGACTTATTTGTTCTTTTGGCAGTCCATGATAATTTTGATATTCTTTGCTGAGTGCCTGAGACAGACTAAATTATCCATACATTTGAGGTGCCATCATCATGTCACTGCCACTGTCGTTAAAATTGTGTCCTTTTCCCTTTGCTTTCTACAACAGTTGACCCATCACAATTAAACTGAGGCAGAACAATGACCAGCATTAGTCTTTCAGACGCAGGGTATCAATGCTTTTTTGTTATTTTACAAAATTGCCCATAATATGTTAGTCCTGGCCTTTAGAAATTGTAGTGTTTAATTTAAACTTCTAACTCTTCCAGGAGGTCTAAGTTGCTTTCGGGGACCATCAAGTCAGTTCCATCCCATAGCAACGCCCCTGTACCAGGAAATAAAACAGGACTGGACCCCAGGCACCCTCCCTGTTAACTTTGAGCCCATTCTGGCAGCCATTGTGTCACCTCATCTCACTGAGGGTCTCACTCTTTGGCAAACCTCTACCAGTGTGATGTCCTTTTCCAGGGACTGAGCCCTCATGTCCAAAGCATGTGAAAAGAGAACCCCTCAGGCTAGCTTCTAAGCATTCAAGCTGCACTTGGTCTAAGAAAGATTTTTTTTTTCCTTTTAGTAGTTCATAGTACTTTCACTATTTTTTGCCAACACCATGATCCCAGGGCAAACATTTCTCTGTAGTCTTTTTTTTTTTTTTTTACTCCCCCACCCCCTTTCCTCTCTGCAGTCTTTTTCACTTGCGTATGGAACCATTGAAAATAGCATGGCTTGGGTCAGGCACACTTTAGTCTTCAGAGTAACATCTTTGCTCCTTAACATTCCAAAGAGGTCTTGTACAGCAGATTTGCCTCATGCGATATGTCATTTGATCTCCTGACTGTTGGTTCCAGGAGCATTATTTGTGGATCTAAGTTGTGTGAAATCTAATAGGCCAAAGAGGAACGTTAAAATGCATTGTCAGCTGTTCACTAAGTCAGTTATGATGAATGTTGACCTTATGTGTTGTCAAGTAGAATTGCTTCTTATGGGGTCTTTGGGGAGTAGTAATCAAAAGATGCGGATCACCAGGCATGCATTACAGGGGTACCGCTGAGTGGGTCTGATCTGCCAACTTTCGGGTTAGCAGTCCAGTGCACACCCACTTATTTCAGGAGATTTTATTTGAAATGGAGATGTTGACTACTAGATGTATATAATAGTGCAGTCATATGAAGGACATACAGCTGTTTTTTTTTTCTTTGACAGCTAGTTTGTTAAATCTGGGATTTTATGAAGATTGATTTATTTATGAAAAATGTATGAACCTAACCTTGTCAAGAGTAGAAAGATCACAAGAAACGTTCAGCCAACGGTAGCATAACTGCTTTTCCCAACAAGAGACCCTCTTTTGGGGAAAATAGCAGTCAGCATCTACAACTTTGAGTTTGTTGCTCCTTTGGTCTTCAGCTTGGAATGGGCAAAGGTCCAATGAAAAGTGCTGGTAGCCCAAGAAATTCAGTAACTCGAATTGTGAAAACGTTCCGGGCTGACCCCTGTTCTAAAATCTCTTGATACTTAGTACTTTTACCTTTAGGAGAGAAAAAATTTTTTCATTAGATGACTGATAGAAAAAAAAGGGTAGTAACAAAATAGTTAAGAGCACTCATCAAAGGGTTCATAGTGCAAGCCCACCTGAAAGATCCTGGGGGAAGACCACCCCCTGGAAAGCCCCATGGAGCGGACTCCTGCTCTGTCCAGGTGTCCTGCGAGTTGACAACACAGCAACGAAACTGGTGGGTGACTAACCTTGATAGGAATCCTGCAAGGTCATTTGGTAATGTCACTGTGAAGTGGGGAGTGGAGGACCTTGATAGTTTGAATTTCCACATCCGACTAAACAATGCTTTTAAAGCCTTGTGGGAATTTTCTTCTGCCCATGGACACTTAGCTGAATCCCTGACACCATGCTTATGCCAGATATAGAAGGGAAGTCAGTGTCTAGCATGACATTTTACAGTTGTCTTCTTAAAGGTTAAGCGGCTGGGGTCTTGAGAGGTGTATTTTATAAAAGGTCACAAAGCTAGGGGTAGGGTGAAAACTAGAGAACAAGCATTTTGACTGAAAAAGTGTGGATGAATATCAGCTGGCCTGCTTGTAAAACCTAATCATAATCACTGCAATGTACTCTTGATGTGATAGACATTTTATAAATGGGGATTAAAATGCAATTTCAACTTAACATTTTCATGACTGAATTGTTTTCTGCTTTGGGTTTTGTGTTGATCGCATGTTTTTTTTCCTTAATAGAAGGCCTGCTAAAGTCAAGGAGATACGGGGGGTGGGGAGGGATTTTCTCCCTATGTGGGATATACACAAGTCCTAACCTAGAGGATTGTATTTTCAGATGATTCAAAGTCATACAGGTTCTTGCTATAGGACAGGACGTACTTGGGATAGAAGTTTCCCAAGAAACCTGAAAGGCTGAAAATGTTAATAGATGCCATCCGAGAAGACTTAAAGTTTATGGAAGAACTGAATAAAAAGATAATGGAATTTTTCCACGAACTTTTGGAAGCCCTTTTGTATGTCTCATGGGTTATAAAATATAAAAGAGCTATATTTTATAACCTTAATTTTTTTTTTTACATTTTAAAACATTTAGTGTTTCAATGCTTCTTGGAAATGAGCATAGGGATATTTGTACCATGTGGATAGTTTCAACAAAGACCTCTCATGTCCCATGGGTTATAAATGGGTTACGAGCTTTTACATTTTAAAACTTCTTAGAAGTTAGTATTTGAATACTTCTTGGAAATTAGTACAAAGGACAGTTGTACAATGAGGACAGTTTCAATGATGGCAGTGAGTGTTGCAGTTTTAACCTAAAAATAAACAGACTGTAGATGTGGATGCTAAGGCACTTAAAGTTATTAGCAACTACGTCATACAAATGGCACTTCCAAATCAGTGAGTTCTGTTTTCAGGGCTATTGTGCTACCAATTTTTAAAAGCTGTTTGAATTTTTACTTTTTCTGGTTATCATAGGTAACAGATGGTTTGCACTTAGTCCGTTGAACCAAATAAGAAAAGAGCAGACTGAGCATAAAATTTCTGTTGATAGTGCATTTTATCAGTACCAAAATGGATCACATGAGCCTCCTGACTAATGAATAGCATATTTACACTATTCTAATCTCTTTTTTTGCTACAGAGAAATGTTAAACAGAACCTACTATTGTCACTATAAAATTATACTTGTAAATTTTTAAAAAGTAGTTTTGATATTCTTGCTGCAATGCTAGCTATAAGTGTATTGCATGCCCGGACCACCATCCAAAGTGATGAATTCTTTCAGAAGCTTTGGAAACAGGTGCTGTTGGTATCACTGAACTACTGAAAATATTAGTAAACTCATTTTTATAAGGATTTTAAGTCTTAAAATCTTGAAAAATCACATCATTTAAAAAATGCACCTTTCAACAAAACAAATGCAATTACTATCTAATTACTGATTTTCTGTAGATTGACTACCACTAGCCTTTTTATAAGGAACCCTGGTGATCCCATGGTGAAGCACTCAGATGCTAACTGAAAGCTTAATGGTGTGAACCTACCAACTGCTACACAGGAGTCAAGACCTGACAATCTACTGCCATGGAGACTGCAGCCGAAGATACCACGGGGCTAGATCTACTCTCATTTGGTGTCACTATGAGTCAGAATCTACTCCAGGACACACAGCAACAACAGCCTTTTTAGAGTATCACAGATCAAGGGAATCGAGTTAAAGAAAAGATCAAGCTGGTTGTTAGAAGAGACTTTGAAACTTGTTCTTAGAGTAGCAAAAACAAATGAGTGACATCATGAGGCCAAAGAGCTGAATAGAAAACTTTAAAGGGAAGCTTAAGAAGAGAAAGTCCAATGAAATGTGCAGACTTAGAAAACAAAAAGCGAAGAACACGATCAGCATATTTGAAATAAAGAATTGAAGAAACACGCCAAGCTTCAAGTTGCAAGACTGAAAGATTATGTGCAAAACACTGAGTGATGCAGGAAGCACCAAGAGAAGATGAAAAGAATACAAAGAGTTACTGTACCAAAAAGAACTAGCCGACATTCAATCACATGTGGAGGTAGCGTAGGAGCAGGAACCAAGGGTACTGAATGAAGAGGTTCATCCTGCACTGAAAGCATTGACTAAAAACAAGGCTCCAGGAATGGATGGAACACCCATTGAAAGGTTTCAGCAAGCTTATGAAGCACTGGAAGCACTCATTGGTCCATGCCAGGAGCTTTGGAAACAGCTACTTGGCCAACTGACTGGAAGAGGTCCATATTTGTACTTGTTCCAGACCCAACAACTATGTTCAAATTAAAGAACCATATCATTGGTAATTACATGCAAAATTTTGCTGAAGCTCACCTCAGCAACAATTGCAGTGGTACACGGACAGGGAGCTGCCTGAGGCTCAGGCCAGCTTCAGAAGTGGCCATGGAGCAAGGGACAACATTGCTGATGCCAGATAAATCTTGGCTCAAAGCAGAGAATACCGGAAAGATGTTGACTTGTCTTTTGTTATCTATGCTAAGGCATTTGGCTGTGTTGATCATAACTATGGAAAGACTTGAGGAGAATAGGAGTTCTAGACCACCTCATTGGGCTCGTGCAGAACTTGGACATGTATAGAGAGGCAGTTGTGCAAACAACAAGGGCACATTGCATGGTTTAGTGCAAGGTTTATAGGATGTGTTATTTTGACACATTTTGATTTCCTCAGTGAAATGAACAGAAACCGCTTAAATTTACTTGCTACCATTTATGCTGACTCTTATCATTTAGCCAGACAAATATAGATCTAAATTCACTTTCTTCTAAGTCTTCTAATGGTGAAATTCTCTGGATGTTATCATGTATCTCTGTGGATAAGCATCAATTTGATGCAAATGTAAGTTGAGTATTAATCCCAGTAAATCAGTTTCATTCATGAAAGCATTCAGTAAAAAATATGAATATCGTAAAAAAGTTCCTAGGAAATGAACATCAAATTGTGAAGACAATGCAGCAGAGATTGTCATATTGACTGAGCCAATGACACAATATTGCAATTGTTCTATAATGTTAATTATAAATCTTATGTAAATATATAGTATCCCTTCGATTCATTCATAAGTTAATTATATTTCTAAATTCAGTTGTGGAGAAAATTTCGGTTTTGTTCATGTGTCAATTTGATGAGTGCCTGGAGAGATTGGTATATAAGAAATGTCTGTAACCCTTTTGTTAAAATCAGGAAAGGTGTGTGCCAGGGCTGTATCCTTTCACAATCTGTATACTTAAATTTGTATGTGGAGCAAATAACCAAAAATCTGAGATTGTGGCATCAGAATTGGAGGAAAGCTTCTTAAAGAACCAGTGATGTGCAGATGGCACAACTCTGCTTGCTGAAAGTGAGGAGGACTTGAAGCTCTTGCTAATGATGATCAAGGATTGTAGCCTTTAGTATGGATTACGACTGAATGTGAAGAAAACCAAACTTCTCACAGCTAGACCAGTAGATGACATCATGATAAATAGAGAAAAGGTTGAAGCTGTCAAAGGATTTTGTTTTCCTTGGATCCACAATCCATGCTCACAGAAGCAACAGTCAAGAAGTTAAACTGGGTGTTATATTGCACTGGGTAAATCTGCTGCAGGAGACCTCTGTAGAGTACTGAAAAACAGGAAGGTTACTTTGAGGACTGAGGTATGAAAATATCCTTGGTGTTTTACATTGCCTCCCATCCATATGAAAGTTGGACATTTGTGCTGTGAAAGAAGATTGAAAGTACCATGCACTGTCAAAAGAACAAACAGATCTGTCTTGGAAGAAGTACAGCAAGAATGTTCCTTAGATGCAATGGTCAGGGCTTTGTACCAGTGTTGAACTTGGGGTCATTGTGAGTCAGAGCCAACTCCCCGGGACCTAACAACAAAAACGTTATAGGGCAGAGAGTATCATCTTTCCCCCAGAGTGGCTGGTGGATTTATAAACAACCCAGCAGAGTTCCTGACATTGTGGGAGAGTAAATGTGGAATGGGACTGGTGCTCAGAACACCCGTGTGTGTGTGTTTTATCAGCTTTACAATTCTAGAACAAACTGATGAAGAAGAAAAAAGTAATTCCAATTATATTCTTCTGTGTTAAAAATACATATTGAGATTGGAAAATATACCACAGCTGTTGAGGGGAGTGAACCCCTTGCAGCTGTCTTGTTCTAGAATAACTTTTTAGTTTTTTTACTTTTCCAAATTTCCTCCCTCCCTTTAAAGCTTCTTTGAGTGGAAGATAAACTCGGCCTTTCCGGGTGGAAAAGGCCTTTCACTGCTTCTTTGACCCCACATCCAACTGTAGGTTAGCGTCACTGTCCTGCCGTTTAGCCCCCAAAGGTGCACTTACCTAAATGTCTAATGAAGGCCTCGTATCCAAACACTGTCTACTTGGAATTCTTAGACCACTACCCTCAGTTCTGGAAGCTTAACAGTAATAATGATAAAAGCAACAAAGACTCAAGTTTTAGTGAAATATGAAAAATATAATGTGAGGTCAGACTAGCTCATATTTTGTGTTTCATTGTCAAGGTGAGGTAAGTAACTGATAAGAGTGTTTTCTGGAGTCTAAAGAAAAAGTTTTACAGACTTGTTGGTAGAACTGTTAATATAGGTAGTGGTTTTCATGTTGATTTAAATATTCCACTCAGGCGAAAGAAAAAATATAGTTGCTAATTCTTCAATATGTAGTTGCATTGCATCAGGTAAACCTTTAAACGTGAAAAAAAAAAGATTGACAAAATCAGCATTTATTTGATGCCAATGGTAGTAGGTGCCAATGGTTTAATGTCCTTTGACCTGTTTCTGAAGTCATCAGTAACGAGGACATACCTTGGTGGTTTCGGCGGACATAACTTGATGGATTTTGTATTTTCTTATAGTCACCATGAAATGGTGCCCTTTGTTGTTTGTTTTGGGGGAATGATGATGTTGGATCAAGTGGGCTATTATGTTCTGAGGCTTTACACTATTGCTCGGGCCCCTGCCCCCACAACCAACACCAAAGAGGATTTTGAAAACAGACACCAAGTAATAGGCTTTGTGTTACTGAGTAGGGAGGGAATTTTGTAGGCAAACTTCAAATAGCGTATCTATTATTTTAGTGTTTTGTACCCAATTCCTCCTGTTTACCCCTTGAAACATTCCTTGTGTGAATTAAGAAAATAATATTGACTTTAACTAAATTTTACTATTTCCAAGCACAGCATGAGGACACAGAAAAATACTTCTGGCAACAGAAAAGTCTCTGATATTATCAGAGATCATTTGAAATAAAACACAAAGTGAAAACACAAAAGACTTACTTTGTTCTTAAATACGAGTATTGAATAAGAAATATGGAGAGATTTGAGACTATTGGATATAAAAGCACCCCCGGAGATAGATAAGGGATGAACTAGATAAAATGCAGACAATGCTTTAGGAAAAGGACTATTTCAGTAAAAACAGTAAATTTTCAGCATTTTATTTTATAAAGTCCTTATTAAAACCTTAGAGGTTTTGGTAGCTGTTAAAAAAAAACCAAAACTTTAATAGTGTTAGAATCTGTAATACAGCCCTCAGCCATGATGCTTATTCTTTATAGTACTAATTTTTTTTTTTTTAGTACTTAGAAAAATACTGTTAGTCCTATTACATTTCACTTTTAAGGTTGTGGTACTTTGCCAATTCAAAAAATTATAACCAACTGGAGATGCCAAGTATGGTTTGATAATAACATGATGACAACTTCCATGTTCTCTTTCGTTGACTGGCTGGTATGTGGGTGGTCAGAGAGCTTAGAAACCCCTGGAATCCTGCATATTTCATTGCTTCCAGGTGAGGTGACAGGGAGGAAAGGGCATGGACTTTGGCGCTACACTGAACTTAGGTTCCAATATAGCTCTGTGGCTTTGAACACATTGCTTAATCACTTTGTGCATGAATTTCATCATCTAAAGAAGAGATGCTATTTCTC
>PVJH01004372.1:90598-126559 GCA_004026705.1 Nesogale talazaci
CCCCCCCCAATATAAAAGCAAGGGCTGGTCCTCAATCAGTTCTTTTTATTTTCATCTCCTGCAGTCTGGGAGATAACGTTTTCGATAAAAAATGGATGGATGACTTTTATCCTTGGATGATAGTCTAAACTTTCTTTCCTTCCACTCCTTTGCCCACCTCCACCCCCCTTACTACATCTGAAGCTATCCTGCAACTTCATCAATTTTGAGTTTCTCTCTTCAGCTTGCTATATTGAGTCAGGTGATGTAATCATTAACTAACTCTGGCTTCTCACCAAGCTGTGGCGACAAGTTTCTTTCCTTGAGGCCTGCTTCAGATCGTATTTCATCTCAATTTAGAATGTGCACCTCAGGACTATTTATTGGCAGAGAACTGCTGGTGGTGCTTTACTTTTTTGGGATGTGATAGTCAACACTTTGCTCATCAAAGCAGTATTTCCTCCACCCAGTGTTCATCATGGGAAACTAGAAGAAATGTAAACTTAAGGCTTGTCTCTTCAGATGGGACAAAGCAATCAACAATTTCAGTGGCTGCAAATTACAGTGTGGCTTCTTAAAAACTAGCACATTTTACAGCCTATTTTGCAGCATCGCTGGAGGCATCAGTGGTTCCGTAGTTTCTTGCCTTCTGTGTGGGGATTGTTGTGAGGTGTCACAGAGTTGGCGTGGACTCCTGGTAACCCTGTGTGGCCCTGCACTGGCCCTGCTGTGGTTGTGTGCTTTCTTAGAGTGCTATGACAGTCCATCTCACTGACAGTCTTCCTCATCTATCCTTTTGTTGTCTGACCAGGGGTTTCCAGACTAAGAAAAGTCAGGAAGTATGTTTGTCCGTCCTATCTACAAAGCCCAGAGGACAGAGTGGATCTGCTCCAGAGCGTTTTCGAGCGTATCCGTCTTTCTGGGAACAGACTACCTCAACCAGACCCTTCTTGTCCCTCATACACTTCAAGATCACTTAGAGGCAATAGGTGCCAGCTCCTTGGAGCCTTCTGCACTAGGAGGGGCCAAGTTCCTGCCACAGATGTTCACACTCATCTTGTGCAGCTGACGCCTTCCAAGTGCTTAAAATACTCTGCCCCTGTCTCCGTCAGGTCTTCCAGACTGGGATAAAAAGAGTGCCCTGATACCGCTTCTGTGAAACTTGGCAGTGGATTCAGTATCATTGTACATTTTTGGTTGTAATAGGCAAGGGCTTAAAAAGTTCAAGGAATTAGAAGATAAATTTTCCACTAATTTTTGGAGGTCTGTCATTAATGGGGGCTTCAGAAAAGCTCATGGGAAAACTGAATTAAAAGATAATGGAATTTTCCCACATGTTTTTGAAGTCCTCTCCTGTAGTAGCATTTCATTCTTCAATAAATATTATAATCCTTTTCACTTTCAGTTCCAATTTTTAAAAAATACTTTTCATGTATTTTTCAATTCAAAAAACACTGTAGTAAGTTCCAAAGGAGTTAAAGATATACAGGTCAGTTTTTGCATCTCAGGTATTCTGTCCAGTGAATGAGTACTGAGTTCGGGGGTGATAAGCCAAATACATATGGCACTCCAGTCCAGGGCAAGGGTGCTAAGTGCCATCAAGAGAGGCGCTAACAGTGTATCATGGGCTCTCTAGGGAAGGCTCATGTCCGGTGGAGGAAATCAAGAGAGAGTTTCATGGAAAAGAGAGTATTTGAGAACATTGGCACAGCAGTAAAAAGATCACCTACAAGTAGAGATGAGTTAAGACATAAATAGCAAGATCAGAAGCTTCTGGGAAGTGTGGGTCTAGTTGAGAAAAGAGCATAAATTTGAGTTTGACTAAAATAAGGTGGATGTGAGGGGACTGGTAGGGGGACTGTGGGAAGGAGGGGTGGGGAAAGCATAATAGTAAGGGTAGCTAATGTTTGTTGAGTGCCTGCTACGTGTGGGGCAATGTTCTAAGTACTCTACTTGTGTTGGCTCCCTTAATCCTAAAGAGCATAAGCCTTTAAGGAATACAGATAAGGAATACAGATTGGGGTGACAGTTTGGACTTTGAAGGCTGGGGTAAAGAGGTGTCTTGGTTGGCAAGGAAGTGTCTGAATTGCAACATGGGGATAACTGGAGAACCTACAAAGTGAGGCCCATGGGATGCACCCTGTAGAGTCGTGAGGGCAATGGTCACTGAAACCAGGTGGGTGGAATTGGGCTTAAGTTCCCATGAGGAGAAATGTCGATAGTTCCATACAAATTTTTATTAAAATTCCTGAAGTTTTCAAAGACATATTTATAAACCAGTGTTGGTTACTAGCTCAAAAAGGTCACAGAACTGCTGCATAACCTTTTCAGTACATTATCTTAAAAAAAAAATTTCAGTGGCTCAAAATAGATTGAGGGCTTCCACTGTCAAACTGTAAGCTTCTACAAACTAGTGTTCAGAATCTAAGCTAGCATATACACACACCTCTGATCATGGATTTCATTAAAAATCCTTTCATCACTTAGGTTGTGCTTTTCTGCATGAACTAAATGTGGGCTGCTTTACATGGCTGCCAGTTCTCAGGTAAAACTTGAAGATCTCTGAGGCTGTTCTTTCTGGTAAGCAGACACTTACTTCACCCTACCTTACAATCGTACCCAGATCTTCATTGATCCCTTCATAAATAATGAGCAGAGATACAGAATAGTACCTTGAAAACTATTCTATTGCCTCTTTTAAAGTTATTGAAATTTTTAACCCTAAGTTTATGTTACTAAAATAATCTTTAAGCAATCATTGTGATGCAATTGTTCAGTGCACAGCTTCTACCCAAAAGCTCAGCGGTTTGAGCCCATCTGCTACCCTATTGGAGAAAAGACCTAGAAAACCCTTTGGGGAAGTTGCATTCTGCTAGGTAGGATGACTGAGTTGGCATCAACCAACAGTACCCAACGACAAACCTATTTTAGACCGGCAGTTTATTAGAAGGTCAGAAAACACACACACTACCACAAAGATATTTCTCCCATTTGTTTGCTGATACTATGACTAAGCTAATACATTCAAAGTAACTATATTTACCCCCTTAACAATCTCTTTTCATAATGAACCCTGTTTAAGATACCTCTTAGGGAAAATATTTTAAAATATGAAATTGTGTATTCTTTTAGAGTTCCAGGAAATACTTGTTTCATCTAAATAAAGGAAACTCTTAGTAGAATGTAGGCAATGTTTGGTGTGTTTAACTGTCAACTCCCCGCCTCCCAATGGCCACAGAACACACACACACACACACACACATACACACATGCGCACGCGCAAAGTTTGTAAATGGCCTGTGTTCTTTGTGATTTGTGGTACGGGGGTGGAGTGTAGGATTGGAAGAATGTACACTGGATTGATTTGGCAGGATTTTGGTAGTTCTGATATTTCATTCCAGGCACGCTGCTTCTGTCCTGTGAGTTTGTGTAAACATCTTGGTTGAGGAATTACACTGAGGGAGTTTTGTTCTCCCATCCACACTAATTTCCCTGGCCCTCCATGGAATACCTCTGGAGCCTGCTCTGGGACTGTGCCGTGAAGACAGCAGTGGCAGGACCCGGCCTGGAGGGGTAGCTGGTGACCCCAGTGAGGGAATTGTCGTAGAATGAAGGATGTTGAGTTGTTGCCGCTTTCCGCTTCGTGGCAGCAAGTCTCATTAGCATAAGGTGCTGGGCTATCCTTAGCTAAAGAGGAAAACCCAAGAGCCTTGAAGAAAGCCCAACTTCTTGCTTGTATCCTTGCCCAGAATGATGCATGGCTGGCATACAGCCAGTTGTAGAAGGAAGAAATCAGACCCAAATGTGAAGGCAAGTTTCTTAATACTCTCGTTTCCCTGTTTACATACAAATTTTCTGTCAGGCAACTTCCTCAGGGATATACTTACAGTCCAGTGGTCGTGCTTAAGGAAATTGTATTTGGAACATTCTAATGGCTTAAAAAAAGTTTTATGATGAAAATAATATTGAGCAAAACAAAGCAAATGAACAATTTCTACATATCCGACTCAGTGGCATTGATTACATTCAATACACCCAACCCCACTTGCTTGCTTTTTCTCTAATGATCCCACTGGCAACAGTCGACATTAAATGTCCCCCAAGCGAAAAAGGTCTTATGCTTTAAGACTGAGATGATGGAATATCATCAAAACTGTGACCTTTAATGACTATAGAATGACTTAAAGCAGCTGCTGCCATCTCCCAGTCACGGGGAGGGAGAGACCAGGTGACAGCTGGGCCCTTCCAAGGCTTTGCTTTGTTCACTGCCAGAAAAGTTAGAGATGCATAATCGAGATCCAAACCAAGCCTGTTACCATCTAGGTGAGGCCAGTGTCTAGCGAGCCACCCTGTAGGGCAGAGCAGAGCTTCCGCAGTGGGATTCCAAGGCTGTCATTAGCGACAGGAGCAGACAGCCGCATCTTTCTCCCACACAGCAGCTGGTAGTTTTGAACCAGTAACATTGTGGTTTGTAACCAAGCAATTAACCAATGCACCCCCAAAGCTCCATAGTTGATACAAAGCCTAATTTTTTTTAGATGTGAAGTACAGCATGTGACTCATGCTGTTCAAATAACCTGTCCTTAAGCTAAACCCACTGCCATTGATTCTATCTTGCAGCAATCACGGTTTCCAAGCCGACAGCCTCACAGTCTGCCTGGAAGCAGCTGGTGGGTTAGAACCGCCAACCTGGAGTTTTGCAGCCCAACATCTAACCCACCAGAAAAGTCACCTGGAGGTGTGATAATGTTCTGTATGTTTGGGCTAGCCGTAACTAGAAGCCAGATGAAACCTCCCATGATTAGCATGCATTTTTCAGTTTCTCTATAAAATTCTCTCATTTCACATCTTGTATTTCTTGGCTGTTTTATTAATATATACAAATTGAGAATAATTTCTTCCTTGTAACTTCGGTACTCAAACCTGATCCCGCCACCACCACCTAGCATTATTCCTAGCAGGCGTAAAAGTACAGCTAGAGTTTCTCATTGGGAACCCATGTGATTCATTTCTCCTGTTTACTTACAATTTACAATGATGGCCCTTTAACTTTGGGAGGTGGTAAGATTACCAAAAATTATTGATTGGGGCAAGAGTCAAAGATGACTCAGAGCTTGAATTCATTCCTGCTTTTCAATAAAGCTGACATGGAATCATTTTTCCCACTTTAATCCCTCATATCTTCTCCATACTTGTACTGTTAAAATGATCCTTTCCATCCACCAGAGACCCTTGACTTTACTAGGTGTCAGAAATATACTAGGCTTTTGAGCTGCTAACGCTTAGAAGGCACAGTTTGGTTAGGGATTTTTCTCTATTTGAAGAAAAAGCAAGCGTTTAGAAATCTTAAAAATTTAATATACAGAAAAAGCTCTAGAATATGAAACTAGAAAGGGGCCAAGAAATCATAGCTGTGATTATTACTATTCCTGGCATTTTCATTCTATTCTCCACAAAGTTTGGTGTGCAGCCATAGGAAGCTGTGTGGTATAAAGGTCACTCTCAGGACCATAAACCGTGGAAGCTGCAAGTCCTAAGGGAGGCACAGATGAAAATCTGCAAGGATTTGTTTACCAGGCTTTTAATTTGAGAACGAGCTGTTGACCCTTCACTGTTTGTGGGAGCATTGGCAGTGCCTCGTCAGAGCCTGAGTTTGTGTGAGCTGCACTCGGAGTACATTGAGCAACCCAGCTGTCAAGCTCGGACGATGAAAGGTGGTTTTGCTGCTGGCCAACAGGACTGTTCTGCAAGCCCGGTTTGTTGCCACCAGCCTGTGAAAGATGGTTACACACACTCGATCTTTTTGCTGACACAAGCTAAATGAAACAGGCTGATTAGTGAGAGTTTAGGAGATTCAGAGGATTTGCACAAGCTATGGTTTTTGGTAATATTCATAAAATGTTTGTCTTGGTAACGAGGAAAAGATCAGCTTTTTCCTTAGGACCTTCCCTAAAAACTAGGCAGTGCACTTACGTACGTGTCTCCTAGACTTTGATCAAGCAGATTGTTAAATACCCATATAACTATTTAGATATAAATCTAAGCATTCTGACCCTCGCCAGTAATTGTGGCTGTATAGAATGAATAAAATGAATGAAGAGTGAGTTTATGTCTACTTGTTGGCCTCCTTCCTTTTGTGTCACTGGTTAATTTAAAACAGGTTCAGGGGAAAATGATGGAAGGGATAAAGTTGACTATAAACCCAAGTGTGAATTACCCATTCACTCATTCTTGGAGTGGACAAATGTTTACTGTACTCCTGTGACTTAATCACTACCAATGTATTGGGGGTGCAACAAATGAGTTGAATATTGACCCTGCCTTATGGAACTTACTGTCTGCAGGATACTACCAGACAGATTTCCATCCTTATAGTTGAATATAATTATGATAAAGAAAACGTCTGTGGAAATAACAAGTGGGACTCATGGTGGCCTCGTGTGTTACAGAGTTCCATATCTTCAGCTGTTCGTCTGACAGGAGCAGATTGCTTGGCTTGGCCTCCATGGAGATGCCGGGGAACTGGGAACCACCGACCTTTTTTAGGTTCTTGGGAGCTCTGGTGGCGCAGGGTCTGAGCACCTGACTGTCAAGTGCTTTGAGCCCAGCCGGTAGCAGTGCAGGAGAAAAGATGTCGTGGTCTCCTCTTAAAAGATTGCGTCCTAGAAACCCGTGAGGCAATTCTCCGCTGTCCCGTGGCAACTCTCCGCTGTCCCGTGGAGGTGATTGACCCCCAGGGCACAGAACAATAGCTAGGCACCAGCCCATTGAGCCCATTGGGAACTTGATAAGAACAAAAAACTAAGGTGAACTAGTTTAGCCAGAAATGCGTCGAAAGAATGTCAAGGATGACTGAGATTTACCCAGGCAAAGAAAGTAACTCCCTAACAGACAGGAGAAAACGCAGTGTAGCCGGAAGGTCCTCCGAGGAGGTAGCAAACGATAAGCTAAGGAGATAGTGAGGTGCCCGAGCCAGCAGATGTCCGAGCACCTGGCAAGGTAGTTTGATGTGGCTAACGAGAACACAACAAAAGGAAAAGCAATATAATATAACCTTGGGTTACATGATAATGTAACAAAAACAGATGGAATGGAGAGAGATAACAGGAAGATTAAATTCTATAACTTGGCCACATTCTGAAGGCTATGCTGTTGGGAATGCCATATTTCAAATGTTTTTGAAAATTTTATCTACCCTTTGAGTTAACACACCCAAGAGGATGACTTCTTGAGCTGATAACCATGTGGAGTTATGTCAGTGAGAGAAGACTTCTGTGCTTGTCCTTCAGATGGAATTTGAATGAGACCAGTTGGTAGGAGTTGGATGAGCCCTGGGGATGGAAGTGCTTGACTGCTCACCAGAGAGTTGGCAGTTCGAACGAATGCAGCAGCTGTTCCCGGGATGAAGATGCGGCCAAGATGAAGATGCTGCAGACAGTGCCTGCCCAGATTGACAGCCTCGATGCGCTTGTAGGACACACAGTTCTCTGTCCTAGAGGGTCACTGTCAGCCAGAGTCGATGGGGCAGCAATGGGGTTGTGCTTGGTGTTTGGTAGGTAGGAGGTTGTAAGGAGACCTCTAGCGAGGGGACCGTTCTCATAACAGTAAGAGCAACTCAAGGAGAAAACCCAGTGCCTGCAAAGTTAGGCCTCTCCAGACCCTTCAGAGATGGCCATCTTCCAGGGATGGAAGGGGTATTTTCATGAAGCTGAGGTGGCAACAATTTCCTGTGAGGTTTCCTACCCACTCGGAAGTACCCACTAGGGTTTCAAAGATGATGTGAAGGTTTCTAAAACACATTTTGGGTGGTGGGGGATGGAGGGTGTTAGTTGCCATGGCGTCTATTTATGCCGTTAGCCATCCCACCAAGTAGAACTGCCCCTAGGGTTTTCTTACTACAATCGATTAGAGCACATCTCTAGGTCTTTCTCCTTCAGAGACCGTTTTAACTGCCAACCTTGCCAGGAGCCCTAGTGGCACTGCAGGTTAGGTAGTGGGCTGCTAACCACCAAGTTGACTATTCAAACCCATCCTTTGAAGGGGAAAACATGTGACAGACCACTCCCCTCAAAGATTACAGTCTCAGAAACCCTGTCATAAGGGTGACTGGGTTGCAATTGACTTAGCAGCCGGGGGTTTGATTTCTGGGTTTAAGAAGCAGCTGAGTGCTTAACCATTCAAAGCAGCAGGTTTCCCTAAGAATCTATATTGGGATGCACTTTATAACTTAAAATGTGGAGCATTACAGAGACTCTAAATTAAATACCATTAAGGGATTATTAAGTAACTGAATTAAAAAATATCCCCCCCCCCCAAGTTTGGACTGCTTCGCTGAGTACTCTGAGGGTGCCACCTCGCCCGCCGTAAGTGCAGGGATTATCCTTCACTTTGTGTTTCGAGTTCAACTGTCCCTTCCTCTTTCCTTCGCTCTCACCCACATTTCAGTTGTTCTGGGAAGGGTGTCTCAAGGGATTAATTGGGAGTCACTTAAGCTAAGCCACATAACTCTTGTTAGCAATGGTGGCATGTAAATGTTTACATTCAGTTTTATCCGAAACACGCACTTTTACCTTCATCGTGGGCAGGGAAGAAGGCAAGTGGTATAAGCAAATGTGTTAATTCTACCCAAGTGCCCTGTGACCCAGGGATTCCAGATCAGAGAAGCCCGACCAGCTACCACTAGTCTATTTGAAAGTACCTCTGGTCTTCTTTTTTTCCTTTCATTATGCTTTTCTGGGGATACCTTCACTTATATCTCCTGTGGGTGATCTGATTCCTCAAGCCCTTTTCTTGCCTCTCACCTTCTTCCATTTTTGCTAGTTTGAGAGCTTGCAGTTTTTAACTAGACTTTATTACCTTGTCAATTGTTGCCCGCTAGCCCTTTGAAATTAAAACAGCCTGGCCTCTCTGACTTCAATATTTATGGGATTTTTGTTTCTTTGTTTGTTTGGAGTGGATTTTCTTTTGTATCATAAAGAAATCTCAGAAGCTGATGGGAAAAGCAAGAAAGAGCCTTTCTGTTATTGTTCAGGGGGCCTCGGAACCAGCCTGCCTGAGGCAGACTTTACACAGACAGGAGAGGAAGTGATGGCCAGTAGCCAGACACACAGGGCAATGAGCCATGCAATGTATGTGTGTGCAAGAGGCACATATTCTAGAGAGACAGGTGAACCCTGGAATTCATACTCAAACTCACTGTGCCCGAGGCAATTCTGGGGTATGGCAACCCCATAAGTCAGCATATAACTGCCCCAGTGACGTTCCGAGACTGTAACTTTAAAAAAAAATCACTTTATTGGGGACTGTTACATCGCTTTAACATTCCATACATCAATTATATCAAGCATCTTTGTAAATATGTCACCATCATCATTTTCTAGACATTTATATTTGAGCCTTTGGTATTACCCCTCTTTTTCCACTCACTTCCCTGCTTGATAAATTATTGTTGTTTTCATCTCTTACACCAACCACTGTCTCCCTCTACCCACACGTGTGTTGTTCATCCCCCTGTAAACTGTCACTCTCGGTGGCAGTAGAAAGCCTCACCTCCTGCGGAGTGACCAATGGTTTCCAACTGCCGACCGTGGGGCTAGTGGCCCAACACATGACCACTGTGCAACCAGGACTCCTCTTTAATGAACCTCTCACAACTGTAGAGTCAGTACTGGCTAACAGCATCCCCTTGTGGGCTTCTGAGCCTGTAGAACACGCATACTCCTCTTTCTCCTGCAGAGCCGCTGGTGGTTTTGAACTGACAACCATGTGAATCTCAGCTCAATGCATCACCACTACATCTGTAATAAATAGACTGCATTATACATTAACTCATGTGTGAATGGCCAAGTATAAAGAGAAAGGGTGGCTGAGGCCAGATTGAGAGAGAAGGATTTAAAACACAGCCTGAGATGTTAACATTGATGGAGAAGGCTGCCAGCGGTAAGAGCAATTACAAGTGTAAGTAAAGAAGCACAGAAGTTTAGAAGTGAATTAACCTTATTATTTGTATTCCCTCAGGCTCTGCGATTTTTAAAGGGGCTTGATACGTATATATGTTGTTGCTAGGTTCTGTCGAGAGAGTGCCTACTCATGGCACTCCCGGATACAACATAAGGATTATGGATGCCGCTTAGTTATGAATGGAAACCTTGGGTCTCTTATTCGTATTCTTTGCTGTGTAGACGAGCTAAGCAGTACTTGGCATCCATCCTCCTTTTTTGAATTCGGGCGTGGATCATGGGGAGCTAAAGCAGATGCCATCACTGTCACAGGACAGCTTTCCTAATGACACCATCCCAGTCTGAACATGGCATAATCCCTGATTGCCTCCTACCTGTCAGTGCCTGTCAGCCCACAGCTCAGCCACGCCCACTCCCATCAAGTGCATTCTGACATAGCCACCCCAGGTAGGGTTTCTGAGGCGGTAAATATCTCAGAAGGAGCAGGCAGCCTCAGCATTCTCCTGAGAGCACTGTGAGGTTCGAACCTCAACTTACGCACCCACCGCTGACCCTCCAGTGCCACTGGGACCCCTGTACTGCATGTCAATGGTCGGTTTCCTGGTCTGTCTTCTACCTAGGAACCCCTCTCCCTTGAAATGTTTCTGGAAGTTGCAAGACCATCAAGTTCTAAGGCTTGGTCTTTTAGATGAATTGACAGTTCATTGAGCAATTAATGGACTGAATTCAGTATATTCTATAAAATGTTTAAATTAAGGGAAAAAACTGATGAAAAAGCGCAAGTAAGTTGTTTTCCCCTATGACCTGCTAAGAAACAGACTAAAAATGTGACAAGAACAACAGATTTCACACATGTAAGGGACGCATCATCTCAAAATAATTTCATTGACAATACTCCGCTTGCTGGGCACGTTTTTTCGGGCACTGCTGGGTTCACTGCGGCCCACGAGCAGGAACAGCACTGCGCGAGGCTGTAATCGGGGTCAGAGCACGTCCCCAGCTCCTTCTCAGGACTTCGCCTTTGGGTCAACAGGGCTCCTCCCAGGTTGCATATTCTCAACCTGTGCAAACATGTCTCTGCTACCAGTTCTCTCTGTCATAAGCTCATCTTCGCGCATAAGGATACCTTCAAAAAATAAAGTTCCAGGGGAATCAAGTTTCCAAGGGGGTCTGTTTGGCCAATTCAAGGCAGAGACGTTATTTTAGAAGGGTGTGGAAACTTTCCTGGGGCTCTCCAAAGAGTTAACCTTGACATATTTTCTTGAAGGACACACTATGGTAGGACACAGCATGGTCATGGGCTCATTGTGAAGGTTTAAGTAAATGGCAAAGTGCACTGGTGAGGAAGCGGCTAGAGTCGTGAGGCAGAGGGATTTCCGCCCGTCACAGTGCACCATCACATTTCTGGAGGGCAGCAAGGACCCACTCAATAATCCTGATCTGGTCCCTGCAGACTTTGCCTCTCCCTCTCTGGAAGACACAAAGAACAGGGAAAAGGAACATGAATTGAGTGCCCCGAGGATGCCCAGATTAATTTCTGTTCTGACATGGTGTAATTGAAAAATGCAGAATTTTTCAGGGAAGATTTACAAGATGGAAATGGTGCCTTCAAAAGTCAATAGACTTAGCTGAGCCCTGGTGGAGGAGTGGTTGCATGCGGGACTGCAGCCCACAGGGTTGATGGTTCAAATCCAGCAGCAGCTCTCCAGGAGCAAGGCTGGGCCTCCTACTCCCACCAGGAAAGTGATGCGAAAGAAAAAAAAAAGTCAGTAGACCTAAGTGGAGCTATGTCGAGAACCAATGGTGTCACATTTTGTTATTCTTGTGGAATGCAAATTCTGGGATCTTTTTGTAGCAGTGTATCTTTACTTAACAAAAGGACTCAGTGACACCCAACAAGGACAGCAACAACCAGTGTCTTCATTGCCTCCAGGCAAGAAGGTGTCTTGTGCTCTGGCACCCTTGCTCGTGCAGGAACATGCAGTTATCATTTGAAATTTGAAATCCGCCTGCTCTTGGAGGATGCTTTGTAGTTGATCTCAACTGCAGTGCTTCTGAAGGACACACTAGCACTGCCTCACAGAAGTTTCCTGACCAGCTCTCCTGGAAAGCCTGTGGTGGACTCGAACCCCCGTCCTGTTGGTAAGCAGCAGAGCACTGAGCCAAGAACTCCCAGAGCTCCTTAGAAATCACTGGCTCAACCAGAAAAGGGGCAGGAACTCCCTAGGCAATGGCTGTGCTAAAAGTCCAATAGAAACATGGACCTGCCCAGGTTGTCTCGGTGTCCTTGGCATCTTAAATTAGCTCTAATTTGGACAATAGATAAAAAGTTGCGGGCTGAGCCCTGGTGGCGTAGTGCTTGTGCGCAGGACTGTGACCCACTGGGATGGAGGTTCAGTTCCCGCTCACAGGAGCAAAGGCTGGGCTTCCTACTCCCACCACCAGGGCAATGATGCGTAAAAAAAAATTTTTTTTTAATTAATAAAAAGTTTATCATAATGAGGTATTTGTGTTTAAAACAGTTTTATCTTTAAAATTTTTGTTTGAAATGCAATAACTGCATGAGTTGCCATCTTGTAAAGACTGGGGAGAAACCATCGTGAAAGCCTATTACCAAAATCAATACTAGTACGGGTACGGGGACCAGTACTGACTGAGAGCAACAGTCAGAACATCAGAGGCCAACAGTGCACCATGCAAATTCTTTCGGAAGTGGACCATCAGACCTTTCCTCTGAGGCTCCTTTTGGTGGACGTGTACCTCTAGCCTCTGGGTGAGCAGTTGAGTGCACTGACTGCTGCACCACCCAGGCCTCCAACAAACAGCATGTTGTTGTCAGTCGCCATTGAATGGACTCAGCTTCTAACATAGTGGGCTTTTTAGTAGACAGTTGGAGAGTGGTTATGGGTGTGAAATAACTTTGGAAATAATATCCCCCGAGGTTCTTAACAACCTAATAGTGTATATAGACAAATTGGTTTCAGGGTAGAATTACCTCCATTGGTAGCTGCTAGGGAGAAGGGACAGGTGGCAACCTCTGGCATTTAGAGAGATTTATTAGCTAAAGATTGCTGAAGACCTCATGAGAACAGGAATCCAGTTGGTGCAGAAATGTGTCATCTGTCTCGGCCTCAAACACAGGGCTGACTGTGCAAACATACTCTGGTTACAGAGGTGCCTACCGAGCCTCATCTTTTGATTTTCCCTTTGCTCCCTCACAGTAAAAGTTGGACTTCTAGTATTTTCTTTTATGCTTTCACAGTTACTTGAACAGCAATTATATGCTCCTACCCCTGCTGTATTTCTACCATTTTTAAAGTTACATGGACTTCCCACTGCAAATTTTGCAGAATTTTATGGTATTTGTTTATTGATTGAACCGAGGGAGATGATTATCTAGTTCTGGGTTTCTCGGAAAGTTTGAAATTATACAGTTTAGTCTGAATTGCTGGGAGTACTGATTTGATACATAAAGGGCAAATATATTAAGCATCGCTATTGTAGTGGCATGCAATGTGTCCTTAATTTCTAATTGTTTTTGCATTCATATGTCGGGCATCTTTGGGGGGTTGCAAAAGGCTAAGGTTTTACCAATGTAAAACCTGGGAGTTAGAGATCTCCCAGAGGCACCTTGCAAGCCTGGCCTGGCCATCTGCTACGAAGGCTCACAGCCTTAAAACTGTGGAGCAGTCCTTCTGGGAGCACGTGGGTTTGGCCTGAGTTGAAATAGGCTCGGCAACAGCTAAAAACAAAATTCGTATTCAACTATTCAACTCTTAGTATTCAACCATTTCAACTAAGTTGAAAACAAGAAACTTGGCCCTGGTGGTAGTAGGCTGCTACCCACAAGGTCAACAGTTCAAAACTGCTAGCTGTCCCCAGGAGGAAGATGAGACTTCCTACTCCCCTTACAGTCTTGGGAACCCAGAGACACACCTGCCTTATAGGCTCTCTGTGAGTTGGAATCAACTTGATTTGGGAGGAGGGGGGTGTTCAGTTTTTAGTGAGATCTTGAAAGCATTCAGAAAATTTGATTTGAATATGTGATCAATTTGGGTTTAAGTGAAGTGTTTGAAAAATTTTTGCCTTCCTAGTTTAAAAAAAGAGGCCTACAACTTTCCTTGAGTTCTTCAATGCTTCCTGCCCCCACTATCATGACCCCAATTCTACCGTACAAATCTGGCTAGACCAGAGGATGTACAGAGAGGAACCGAAAACACAGGGACTCTGCGACTGAGCCCTTCAGGACCAGTGGTGAGAGTATTGATACCAGGAGGGTCGAGGGAAGGCGGGGTAGAAAGGGGGAACCAATATAAGGATCTACATATAACCCCCTCCCTTGGGTACGAACAACCGGGTAGTGAGTGACGGGAGACCTTGGACAGTGTACTATATGACAAAATAATTTATAAATTATCAAGGTTCCATGAGGGAGGGGGGAGTAGGTGGGGAGGGGGAAAATGAGTTGATACCAAGGGCTTAAGTAGAAAGCAAATGTTTTGATGATGAGGGCAACAAATTGTACCAATGTGCTTTGCATACAAGGATGAATGTATGGATTGTGATGAGCTGTATAAGCCGTCAAAAAATTTTTTTAAAGAATTCAAAATGCAAGAAATAAGTAAAACTCTGTTTGCAGATGATGTGCTCTTTGAAAACAAATCATTTTATTAGTATATAGTTCGTATATTTCATATATTGTTTAATTCAGTGATTTGATAATATTAAAAACTGTTGTACAATCATGATCACAAAAGAATATATATGTGTGTACATACACAAACATACATACATATATTTAAATGAATTTTTTCCTTTTGAAGGGAAAATTGTGTTTTTGTTTCTTAATAACTAAGGCTAAACAGTTATACTTTCTGATTGTCTTTTCTACTTTATTATCCTTTTTGATGTACTCCTTTTTTTTCCTGGAAAAAGTTAATGCCTTGAACTTAGATAACAAGAATGAGAGGAAAGTGAACAATTCTACAGTAAGATTTCCATATTGCATTTTCCTTTGCCAAGTGATTTAACTTACAATTTAAGTTGAAAATCTGTTGTGAAACGTCAAAGCTATAGATATATAACTGACGCTGGCTTTGGAAATCGTGAAATCAAAAGGGGGAGTTCAGAGAAGGTGTCTTGGTGGGTCTGTGGTAGGGCTCCCCTTTGATGAGCCCTGGTGGTGTAGTGCTGAGGCATGGGCCTGCTAGCTACTAAGTCAGCAGTTCAAAACCACCAACCACTCTGCTGGAGAAAGACGGGGCCTTTTACGCCTGTGAAGTTACAGTCTCAGAAACCCAAGTGGTCCTTGTACTCTGTTCTGCCCTGTATGGGTTGCCATCAGCTGGAATTGACCGGATGGCTGTGAGTTTTTTTGTGTGCTTGTTGATGCCAGGGAAGCCAGTTCATTTCCATGCGTGTGCACCTCACACACCCACCACATGCCTGTTAGTGGAGGTTTGTGTGTCGCTGAACAGATTTCAGGCGCTAGTAGAGTACATCTAGAAAAACCCCAACTCTGTCTCAGTCACTTCTGACTCTTAGTTACCCGAGTGGAACCGAGCCTGTGGGCGTCTAATGCTGTAAATCTAGAAGCAGGAAGCCTCATCGTTCTACCACAGAGCACTGGGAGTTTTGAACTGCTGACCTTGTGGTTAACAGCCCCATGCGTGATCCCTCCAGTATTCACCATGACTGGGAGCCTGACAACCCGGAGTAAAGGGACAGATGTAAATAGACTGGATTCTGCCCCCCACGCCCCAAACAGTGATGAAGTAAGATTAAGGGTGACATAACCACTTCGCATGTGAAGCTCATCCTTTAAAAAAAAAAGGAAATAGGAAATGTTAAAAATAATTGCCATGATAACCCTGATTATTTGTTGACACTCTCCTATATGTCAGTGTGTCACAACAGAAACATTTGAAAGAAGTATGGGATTCCATTTTCTTCTCTGTCAAACTTGTATAGCAGATTTGTTAGGACTTGAATGTTTTTATTTTTAATTATTAAATTGACCCATTTTAAGTTCCTTTTCTCCCATTTGCAAAGTTTATTTAGGGTCATAAACTTTTACAATTAGGTTATTTGTTTTGTTTGTGTTTTGTTGGTTGCACAGAGTAGAAATTGTTTGAAAAGGACATTGAGGAGCCTGCTGGTTCTAAGAAGCATTTCTAACGTATACTTTTCTATTACTGTAAACCAAATGGACCCCCGGCAAATGGCATCTTTGCTTTTCTCTTCGGGGCAACATAAAAAGACTAATGCATGTCGAGTGGACAAGTGCTTTCCATCCTTAATAGGAAAGAAGCAATAGGAGTTCAATTTTATCTGATTAAAGCCATCTATTTCTGTAAACATTTCTGGTTCCTGTGTAATGTGGAGTGCATTAAACTCAATTTTATATTGAAGAGATGGAGTCCCTTCTTTTATTCAGCTTTGGTAGTGGCTCATAATAAGAGTATTCATTATTTAACATATTCAAAGGAGGTTTTGTTTGTTGGGTTGGCTTGCTTTTCCCCTTTCATTTTTATGCTAATTTTTTGAGAAATTCCACAAGCAACATCATGACAACAGTCCCAGAGAAAAGAACTAAAATTGCTTGTAAAAGCTAACCTCTACCGTACCCCCTCCCAAATTAAACTCCTTCTAGCTTTTCTTGTCTGCTTCTAAGATTCCCTTCTCTTTAAATCTACAATCAGGATGTTTTATTAAATGGAGAGCAGGTATGTCGCATTGTGTATAGCAATTGTGTTTCTAAATATGGTGTGTTTCATTATGATATAAATGTAAATTGGTAGTGGTTCCTAATTCTTAATCTTTGTGAGTTTTTCTGGTTTTCAGGTAGGTTTATATAAAAGCTCTTCAATTACAGGGAAGCTCAAAGTGCCCCTCTCGGGTCTTTATGTAACTTCATATTTTCCTTAACACTTTCATACCTTATCTTCTAAATGTTTAATGTGAATAATGGTCATTTAAATTTTTATTATGGGTATGCATTTGACCTATAGAAAAAAGTGGAGGAATTCAACTTGAAAGTGTGAAAAAAAATTTAGATATCCTTTTTGTTTGCAAATTTTGCGATCAGTTTTTTTCCAAAATGCATTTGTAAAGTGCCATGTTTGGGATTTTATTGGGTACAATGTCATATACTAATGATGGGTAAACTTTACTGTTGAAAAACTGGTTTCATTTTTCTTTAGAATATGTTTATAGATTCATTGAGTTAGCTATCGAGAAATTTCACTTACTTACATACAGAAACATGGATACATTTCATTGAGCCAGCCTTGTCCAGTGGGTATGATGTGAAAATGGACTATTTTTATCTCAGAAACATTTCTTCCTCTTATGAGCAACAAGTTATTGAGATGTAATCTAGAACATGAATTTCATTTTGTTTCTTTTTCATAAACTAAAATTTAAAAGGTTTTGTGGATATGAAGGTAGAAAAATGTGTAGGGATTTATTTTATAGTATAAAAAACTCTTCAGAGAAGATTCCATCTCACAAATGCACATTATTGATGATGAAGGGAATGGCCTTCAATATCCCTTGATAAAATGTTCAGGTGGGGCATTTGGGTATGAGAACATTTCACTGGGTGACTGATGAGCTGCATAGTCTATGATTGTCCTTATCTTGTTGCTGGTTATTCCTGACTTGACTGAGTAATGTATGTCTCTAGTCAAGACACTCTCAACATAGATAGTTTCATGAGGCACTTACTCATTGCAGGTAAATTCCAAATACATGTGGCAATATACCATGTATACTCAAGTATAAGCTGAGACACCTCACTTTATCACAAAAAAATTGGAGGGCTTGGGGTGGTCTGGGTGAGGAGGGAGGCGAAAAAATAAGAAGCTGATACCAAGGGCTCAAGTAGAAAGCAAATGTTTTGAGAATGATCATAGCAACAAATGTACAAATGTGCCTGACACAATGGATGGATGGATGGATTGTGATGAGTTGTATGATCCCCCAGTAAAATAATTTAAACAAACAAAAAAACTGGAGGACTTTTTCAGCATAAAAAATGTGCTGAAAGATGGGCATTGGATCTCCACTCAAGTGCTTTCTCAATGCAAGCACACTTTGTTCTATTAAATTGGCATTTCATGATGCTCAACTTCATTATATGATCTCTGAATATAATCAGGTGCATAAGCAAAAATGGTGAAGAAAGCTGATGGTTCCTGGCTATCAAAAGATAGTGTCTGGGGTCTTAAAGGCTTAAAGGTAAACAAGCAGCCATCTATCCCAGAAGTAACAAAGCCCACATGGAAGGCGCACACCAGCCTGTGTGACCATGAGATTTCAAAGGGATCAGGTATCAGACATCAAAGAACTAAAACTTATATCATTATAAATTATAAATGAGGGAGAGTACAGATTGGGGAGCCAAAGTCCATCTGTAGGTGAAGCTACATCCCCATACAGAAGGGTAATTGGAGGAGACAAGCCAGTCAAAGTACAGGGTAGCAATAATGAAATACTCAATTTTCTTCTAGTTCTTAAATGCTTCCTCACTCCCACTATCATGATCCCAATGCTACCTTACAAATCTGGCTAGACCAGAGGATGTACACTGGTACAGGAAGGAACCAGACACATGGGAAATCCAGAACATATGAACCCTTTAGGACTAGTGGGAAGGGTGGAGGGAAGGAGTAGAAAGGGGGATCTGATTACAAGGATCTTTATATAACTTATTCCTCCCTGGGGTACGGACAACAGGGAAGTGGGTAAAGGGAGACATCGGACAGTATACTATATGACAAAATAATAATTTATAAATTACCAAGGGTCCTAGTGAGCGGGGAGGGAGGGGAAATATAAGGATCTAATACCAAGGGCTTAAGTAGAAAGAAAATGTTTTGAGAATGATGATGGTAACAAATGTACAAATGTGCTTTACATACAGTAGATGTCTGTATTGATTGTGACAAGAGTTGCTTGAGCTCCCTATAAAATGATTTTTTTAAATGTGCTGAGAAAATGTGCTCTAGCTTGTACTAGAGTATATACGGTAAGGTAGTTTAAGTGAGATAATCGTTTGCATTTTAAGTGAAAATCAATCAACCACCCTAAGATAATTAGTGGTATTTCTTCAGACTCTTGTTTGTTGTACTAAGTGTATGAGTTTTTTTCTTAGGGAAATAAAATTAAAATCTATACTTTGTTTGAAGATCTGACCCATCACCCCTAATACTACGGTGGGATAGACAGACAGGTGGGAAGGTGAAAGGAAACTTTCTACCTTATTTGGTCCATGTAGAAAAGAATACGGTATACTGATACTTGGCATGGACTTTGAGTTTATTTATTTGTAAATATCTTAACTAAATACAATAATCGTGTGTTTTAGTACAAAGTTTTACTTGGCAACAGTTAAATAGCCGTTTTGGTTAGTGGGAGTATTGAAAAGATTCAAATGGTTCTCCACACTAGATATTTAAAACAAAAACAGAAACTCCCCATTTGGCAAAGTGTGTAATACATACTAATCATGTTTCGTCTCTTTCTGGGTAATTGCTGGAGTATAAGCCCTATCATGGAAGCCTGGTAGCATGGTGGTTACATGAGCTGCAAGTGTGACTGCAAGTCCGGGGCTCGCACTTGGCAGCTATGAGCCACAACAAGGGAGAAAGAGGAGGCTTTCTGCTCTGTTCATAAAGAGTCCCAGTCTCAGAAACCCACGGCGGCAGTCCTCTGCCCTGCAGGGTCACTCTCCACTGGAGTCGGCTTGCTGGCAGTGAGTTCTACAGCCCCAGAGGACTAGAGAACTTATCTGTTCAACACACTGTCCAGCCACACTCTCAGCACAGCCAAAAAAGTAGATGAGCTAAGGGGCCGACTGAAAGAAAAACAGGCTTCAACCTAAGCATCAGGTCATCTAACCACACAGCTTAGTGTTTGGGCTAAAATGCCCCTCTCCCCCCCCATCCTCCCTAGCTGTGGTGACCTATCCAGCCAGTGCTTATCGGTCTTATGGACCACTCTCCTTGCCCTCTCATGTTACATTTGAACCATCTAAATCAACCTATAGTTGAACTAAATGTCTTCCTATTGATCACCTTCCCTTACCACAGGCTACCTAACTCTATGTCACTGGTAAGACTTTGAGCCTTTTCTTGCACTGAGACCCAACCCCCAGCCAATCTCCCTGTCACTCAGCCGATTCCGACTCATGGTGACCCTGGAGGACAGGCTAGAACTGCCCCTGTGGGTTTCTGACACTGACTCTTGAGAAGACTAGAAAGCAGCCTCACCTGTCTCCTGAGGGGTGGCTGGTGGTTTTGAACTACTGACTTAGAGGAACACAGCCCACCGAATAACCAGTATACCATCAGATGCCATCCAGGCTCCTTCAGCCAAGCTGAAGAAGAGCCCATCTACTTGTTCTGGCTCACCTACCAAGCCCATCTGACGGCTTAAGCCCCGCTCTTATGTGTAACCTGGAGACAGCCTCTCCGTAGAGGCACGGATGAGTGGGCTGCAGGAAATTCACAGCTCCGGCTTATTGAGCCCTCCTCCTGATTGAGCAGAGCCACACCTCTGCTAACTGGTAGAGACAACACAGCTGCCCTAATTTTTAGTGCTGGGAAGCGCAAGTGAAGAGGGACGGTGGTTCCAGCTGCAGCTTCTAACCTGGTCTCTTTCTCTTCACAGGCTGAGGTCTTCAGAATGATTCCCTGCAGAGCAGCCCTGTCCTTTGCTCGATGTCTAATCCGGAGAAAAGTCATCACCCAGGACAGTCTGGAGGATTCCAAATTATGCCGCTGCTTATCCACCATGGACCTCATTGCCCTGGGTGTTGGAAGCACCCTGGGCGCTGGGGTTTACGTCCTGGCTGGGGAAGTTGCCAAGTCAGATTCTGGCCCAAGTATCGTCCTGTCCTTCCTCATTGCTGCCCTGGCTTCAGTGATGGCAGGCCTTTGCTATGCTGAGTTCGGAGCCCGAGTTCCCAAAACCGGGTCGGCGTACTTGTACACATACGTGACGGTGGGAGAGCTGTGGGCCTTCATCACTGGCTGGAACCTCATTCTGTCGTATGTGATAGGTAGGTTTCAAAGCCAGCCTCGGCTGTGTGCGTGGTCAAGAGAGCTATGGCTGCATCGGCAGCCTGGGGTCCAGCTCCACCTCGAGTCACTTACCTGACCTCCTTGTGTGTCCGTATCATTTTCTCCTCTCCAAAATCTCTCCTAATCTCCCAATTACTAAGTATACCCCTTCCTGAGTTTGTTAACCTGGTCTTTTGGTCCTGTTTTTAATGCAACTGAATTTATCTGATGCCAAAGGCATGGAGCTAATTAGGTCCCTATGGTCTCATTATAAAATGGCCCCGATACTGTGTTCGGACAATTCAGGCTTGTGTGAACTGTCCCATGTTTGTACGAGAAGAGAGGAGTCAGCCCTTTGGGTTCCTTTCCTCCCACTCACCTCATGTTCTTTAAATGTTGTTTTGTTTGGGGCAGGTACATCCAGTGTCGCAAGAGCATGGAGTGGCACCTTTGATGAACTTCTTAGCAAACAGATTGGCCAGTTCTTCAGGACATACTTCAAAATGAATTACACCGGCCTTGCAGAGTACCCAGACTTTTTTGCTGTGTGCCTTATTTTACTTCTAGCAGGTAAAAAAAAAAAAAGTAGAGTATGCTTTTCCTAATAATGAGCCAAAGTGATTGCCCTAGGTCAACAGGTGACCGCTCAATTTGGGGTTGGAATTAACTAAGATTTATATGTAGTCATTGCAGAGCTGTGGACTGTATTTTTGTCTGGATATTTATTTTACTATAAGCGTGTTTCAAAATTAAGTTATGTGGAAAGAAGAGGGGGGGAAAGTCCCAACACTTCTGAGTACCTGGTGCCTGGGACAGCCGACCACTCGCAGGAGACACATCAGTCGTGCAATGCTGGCCAAAGGTTTACAGGAATGGCATTGCAGTGTCAGTCATGAAGAACGGACAATTTGAGGGCATTGTTTCATCTTGTTACATATCACTCAGGGCATGTTGAAAGCACCTATTAGCTCTAGAAGCAATCTTATTTTTCCATTCATGCCTTCATGGCAGTGTCTATATAATTGCAGACATCTGACTGAAAAGGAAACCAATTCAAACCCCCCATTGTTCCATTATAGACATTCTGTAGACTGTACACATACTTGATCCTGGGACTTTTCAGCTTTTATCAGGATTGCAGCTTAGTGGTTCAGGAAGTGTGCAAGAAAAACAGAAAAACACAGATTTTTCTATCCTACTCTACCTCTTCCTGACATTGTGATCTTTGATATAATCTTTCCATGACTCTGTGTGCTCCATTATGAAAAGAGTAGGTCCGTGCTTACCATCCAGCTTTTTGCTTGATACACAAGTAAGTGCTTGGTCGTAGCCAATCTATAACTCTGTAGACACTTATTCCTGGTGCCCCTTCTCTTGGTCGCTTGAATTATGTGACCGTTTTCGAGTTTGATTGCCTTCCTTCCTGTGCTCCTCCTTAAACCCATTGACTGGCCATTGCACTGAAGATGAAATCATGGCTGTCCCCATTTCCTAGTGGATGCAATATCGTCCTGAATAACCTGCCTCTTGTTTTCTTATTCATCCTTATCTCTAACTGCCTTCTCCCTTGATAACAAAGGTGTGCAAAAATACCTTTCTATGATAAAATGTCCACAGGCAAAATGACATAACTTAAAAAGTAGCTCTACTTTTAAAAAAAATCATTTTATGGGAAGCTTTTTACCAATGTTATCAGAACCCATAATTCTGTTAGATCATGCATAACATCAGTTTCAGAGTCTCTTCTTTGTTCTTGAACTCTTTGATATCAGTTCCCCTAAAGGTAATTCTACTTTTATAAAATTCCATCACTTAACTCACTTAAGAATTAGGGTATATATATAATTAGTGTGGGGGCTGGAACAAAAAAATCTTGAAGTCCAAAACTTTGCGCTTTTTGCCTCATATCAGGAAAGAATTTGTTGATCTTTGAGTTTTTGTTTGGGGGGCATCACTGCCCTCTGGTGGTTGTGGGAGCGACCCAGCCTTGCTCCCAGAGAGCTGCTGCTAGATTTGAACCACCAAGCCAAGGGGCCGCAGTCCCGCACACAACCACTATGCCACCAGGGCTCAGCCCCGATCTTTGAGTTTTTAAGAGCCATTCCTTTTGTATTTGGTGTAGTGGTTATGGATTGGGCTGCAAATCACAAGGCCAGCAGTTTGAAATCTCTAGCCGCTCCTTGGGAGAAAAAGGAGGTTTTGTCTCCCACAAAGAATGACAGACCTCCAAACCCACAGGAGCAGTTCTTGTCCGTCTTCAAGGGTTCCTGAGAGTCAGCATCATCTCGATGGCTGTGAGCCAGTATTATATTGTTCACATTCTGTTTCATTTAGGAGTCGCTTCAACATTTCTAGAATGTTCAGCTTTGATCTTTAAAGGAGGAGAAGCATGTAGGTATGCCACAATTAGAATGATTAAATTCCATGGCCGGACTCAAGCCTTGGCCTGCTTCATTCACCCTCATTTGTTCACTGTCCCATCTTTTCTTGAAGTATTGACCGAGGTTGGCTGCTAACCCAAAGGTTGTTGGTTCAAACCCACCCAGCTGCTCTATTTCGTGATCCTATGAACTTCTGGCAAGATTGCAGCCAAGGAAACCCACCCTTTGGAAAAGTTTACTCTGCCACACAGGAGGTTGCCCAGTCACACAGGACTTACCTTGACATAAGCTAACAATGACAACAAAATATATCTTCAGCTTGCATAAAGCCAAATGTCTTGTCAACTGAAAGCGTACAAGAGAAGGCTTCCCCACTATCTGAACCTAGTGTGCTCCTGTGAAACCTTTGTAAACTGAAATCACTGAGGGTACAGGTGTGATGACCATGAACTCACATTTATATTAATTCCTGCACTGCCAATTAACCTAACAGATCACATCAAACACACATAAGACCTAAACACTCAATCACAGTAAAGTCGGAGTGATGTGAGAAACACACACCCTCCTTAAAGCAGAAATCCTATGCACACAGGGAGCTCCACTTAGCAGAGTCAGGACGTCGGCAAGGCTGAGAAGTGCTGGTGATCCGTCATCGGCTAGCTGCAAGGCCCTGGGGCCGGGCTGAAGGGCAGGTTTCCTCTCCTAACTGTGTGTGTTAGGAGGGATGAGGGAGGCCTCCTGCTAAGTGTACAGAGAGTCAGTTGAGGGGGAGCTCTCCAGATTGGACGGGATGAGTCTTTCAGTAAGGGTGGGGGAGTTTAGAAAGAGCATTTGGGTCAAGCTGCTGTATGGAGGGGTGCGGGGGACGGGGGGGGGCGGTCTAGAGAATCCACCCTCGCTGCTGAGAGCTCCCTTCGTTAACAGCCCCCCTGCAAACAAACAAATGTTTTCGCCTGATTTTTGTAAAAGTGAAAAGCCTCTTAAAGTTTCTTATGGGGAGTAGAAATTGGTACTGATGTAGGTCTTTCCTAACAGTGAATCGGAGTGAAGCAAACATTCACAAATGGGGGTGAGCTGTAAGAGTAGACTTTAGAAGAGGGGGTACTCGCAGGGTATTGGGAAACGTGGGAGCAGGATGTCGTCATCTGCTCCCATAATGATTTACAGCCTTGGACACCCTCCGAGGCAGTTCAGCTCGGCCCTGCAGGGTCACTGGAGTTGGAATGGACTCAATTGCAACTGACTTTTTGTTCTATAGCAAAAACAAAACCACGCTCACTGCCATAACTCTTAGTGACCCTAGACTCTGGGGAATAAGCAAGTAAGTATATGTCCGTGTATGTCATAATCCTTTCATATTTTTTCCGCTTGTGAAAAACAAACTGTTAGGCCCATAATTCACATTTTATGTTATCTGGGTTAAAGGGACAAATATGAAAATAAGCATATAACATGAAAGTAGTAGAAGGAAACAAAGAGCAGTTTTATAGAGTTGATGTTAAACAAAATCCACCAAAGGGTAGAAATTTAAAGAAAATTATAAATCGGTTCAATACAATTCTTAAAACTTTCCTACATATGTAATCGAAGTTAAAAGCAAATCATAAACGGGAAAAAGTATTTAAGCAGTTTATCCCATTAGTGCATTAATGACTCTTAAAAATGAATAGGAGCAAGAAGAGACTAATAGAGAATATTTTGGCAATGCAAACCAGAATCCCTTTATCAAGAATGTTTATCCTTTGACGTAGCATCACCTTGTTCAAATTTGTTGTGAAAAATAATTAGAAGGTATGCAAAGATTTCTAAAAGGACGATTCTATCCGTGCTATTTATAGTTGTAAAAATACTAAGCGGGCTGAGCCCCGGTGGCGTAAGTGGTTGAGTGCGGAACTGCGGCCCGTGGGCTTGGCGGTTCAAATCCAGCAGTAGCTCTCAGGGGCACTGGGTGGTGCCCACGACCACCAGAGGCAGTGATGCCCACAAAAAATACTAAGCGACCTACTAGTCTATAAATAAGAGATTAAAGTATTAAAAAAACGCCTGTTGCTATTGAGACGACCCCACCTCGTAGTGGCCCTGCATAGGACAGGGTTCCCCAGGCTGAGATCAGGACGCTTCCCCGTCTCTCTCCCACTGGACAACAGGTAGACAATGGGGCTTTATCATTAGTAGAAGGTTAAGCGTGAGGTTTATTTGTTGACATGAAAGTGTGGGTTTTGCACATGCAAAATTCTGGTGCTCATCTTAATTTTTGTTAATTTTGCTGTATCTTCAACTTTCATGGCTGTAAAAATTGGTTACCTTGATGGTCATAAAGTCAAATCCACAATGGGTGCCCTGGGTGAATTGGAACACCTGGCAGTCCCCCATGTCACAGCAGAGGACGGCTGTGGGTTTCTCCAGGCCTTTGCTTCCAACCACCAACTTCCAGGCCCCCAGCCAAGCACAAAAGGCCTGCGCCATCTAGAGACTGGAATGTACAATGACTTCAGTAAAGTTCTGGGACTCTCAAAAAGAATTCTTTTCTTTTTATATGAAAAGTAAACATAGGGCAGATGTATGGTTGCGTTTTTTTGTTCAAAAAATTTAACAGCCATTAATTTTAACATGACTTGTTAAAAACAGCATCGCACTGAAATGAAGCATGTCATTTTGCGACCCTTTGAAGTAGTAGCCTAAATGATCCCATGTGAGTGTGAGCTGACATCAAGCCGGTGTGTTCAGAAGACATTGTTTAAAATGAAATCACCATTAAATGGATCATCTATCCTACCTTCATACCTGTAATGCCTTTGCCTTTGCTGAAGCAAGGGTGCCCTGGTGACAGTGGTTGCACTCTCGGTGCTAATGGGAAGCGTGGTGATTCGCGCCCACCACCCTCTCTGCTGGAGAAGTTGGCTCCGGCAAAGGCCATAGTCATGGAAACCTTAGTACTTGGCTCGGTCTTGTAGGGTACCTGTGAATAGGAATCAACACCAGGCAACAGGTTTGCTTTTGGTTCTTAAAGCTAAATCAGAATATCCTTTCTCTCCCTGCTGCCCGCCCCCCAGGTCTTTTATCTTTTGGAGTTAAAGAGTCTGCTTGGGTGAATAAAGTCTTCACAGCAGTGAATATCCTGGTACTGCTTTTTGTGGTGGTCGCTGGCTTTGTGACAGGTGATGTGGCAAACTGGAAGATAAGCGAAGACCTTCTCAAAAACATTTCAGCAACTTCCAGGTAAAAAAGTAAAAAAAGACCTTGTTGTTTAAGTATAGTTTTCTAATTTGATTGCTTTTTTATTCATATGAGAAAGTTTGCCTCTAGAGCAAGGTTTCTCAAACATTTTTGTTTCTGAGACTTTTCTGAGAGGCTTAGTTTTAACCAGACTCCTCTGGCCAGGCTCCCCAAACATAAACTTATGGAGATAGCATTCCTTTCCTGGGGCTGCCAGACCCACAGCCAATTTCCACCAAGTGGATCTCTTAAAATAGCAGCCATGTCAGCTTTGTGTGGCAGTTTCAAAGAGCTCACGAATAGAACAGCTTCCTAAGGAAGTCATTTGAAATGTATCTCTAGGAGAAGCCATCTGATAGGAAAATAACTTTCTGAAGTGTTTGTTCCCTTCCTTAGCGAGCCACCTCCTGAAAATGGAACAAGTATCTATGGAGCTGGTGGCTTCATGCCTTACGGCTTGGCAGGGACTTTGGCTGGTGCTGCGACCTGCTTTTACGCCTTTGTGGGATTTGATTGCATTGCGACAACTGGTAAGAGCAGGTTCCTGGCTCTCTGTGTCAGGAGAAATGTGCCTTTTCCAAGAGTGCCCTGGGGTGGAAGAAAAGCAGAGGGTTGAAGAAAACCGAATTTATTTTGTGAATTGTTTTTTCCATTTTCTCTATCCTCTGAGGAGCCCTGGTGATGGAATGGTTCACATATTGGGCTGCAAATCACAAGATCAGCAATTCAAAACCACACATTTCTCCGTGGTGGGGGTGGGGGCATGAGACCTTCTACTCCTAGAAAGATACACCGCATGGAAACCCAAAGAAGTTCTTCTGTGCCCTCCAAGGTCACAATGAGTTGGAACCACCGGGTTGCCAGTAGATTTGGGGTTTTAGGGGGAGGGGGTTTGGACAGAATGAGTTATCCCATGTACGATAATAATTATGTCAGAATTACTCGCAGGTCTTTCTTCTAGGTTCATGTGAAATCTTATTTTAAAAAGTCCAAAATGGGCTGAGCCCCGGTGGCCTAGTGGTTGTGCGTGGGACTGCAGCCCACTAGGTTGGAGGTTCAAATCCAGCAGCAAGGCTGGGCCTCCTACCCCACCACCAGAGGACAGTGATGCCCCCAAAACAAAACAAAAAAATAGTACAAAAATATACTTCTAAAATTGCTAGTAGAGATTCATATAAATAGACCCACCCATAGTTTATTGAAGCCTCGAAGGGCCTGCGGAGTGCCAGTGCCAGGCATTTAATCTCTGTGTGGAATCAGTGCCCCAGAGGATTAGGCTGCTGTTCTGTCCAGAAGCAGCTCCTAGGGCTGGACCGGGCTGCCAGGTTCTTCTTTCTGGAGACAGGAACTTGACCTTGCATGACTTTTTCCTTTCACCCCTCCCTCTGGGAAATGGATCCTTTATGGAACAGCAAAGTTTCCTCAAAAAAAGGGTATGTCCTTCATGTAGAATGGATGAGTTCAGCGAAGAAAAGTGAAGGGAGTAAAGCAGCTTATTGCTTACCATGGAGGGGAGGAAGATTTGGGGACAAAATAAACACTTTCCCCATGTGCTCTGCATTAAAGGTGCACATCGTTTTTTTCTCCTTAGGTGAAGAAGTCCGGAACCCCCAGAAAGCGATACCTATTGGGATTGTGACTTCTCTACTTGTTTGCTTTATGGCCTACTTTGGGGTCTCGGCAGCGTTAACACTCATGATGCCCTACTACCTCCTCGATGAGAAGAGCCCCCTGCCTGTGGCATTCGAATATGTCAATTGGGGCCCTGCCAAATATGTTGTTGCTGCAGGCTCCCTCTGTGCTTTGTCCACGAGGTAAGCAGCCTTGTCTTCTGGACAGGAACTGGTATAACGCCTGGTCAGTGTCTAGAGAAGGCTTTTGTGTGGTTTGAACCTATCTATAGAAAGAACAAATGCCAAAAGAAAATATTCTATGAGAAACTTGTCTCATAGACACACACACACGCATATATATACACACACATACATATATATACACATATATATATACACACATTTTTCAGTGTTAACTCAAGTTCGCAGTCTGGCCATCAATTCATGGTTGAAGGTTTAGTGGAGTCTCTCTGGCATCTGCACACGTTGTGTTTCACACATCATATGAGTGTGAATTACAATACTTGAGGATGAAGTCTTTTGAATAATTTCAAATAGCTTTTAAAGTGAACTTGAGTTAGGGTAAGCGGAAGCTCTGTGCTATGGCATTGTTGATAGTTTGTGTTTTTATTTTGAAGCACTGTGACTTTCCATCTTAGCACTGAAAAATTCACACCATATCTTAATGGAAAGAACATCAAGTGTTCAGATTCTCAAAAGTGTTCAGTGTTTTTTTGTACTGCAGGCGAATTCCTTGGGTTTCTTAAGCATTTGGTAAAATAAATAAGACACTTCACTGTAGTCATACTACAACCCAGCTCTTTACCTGAATCATGAGTATTTTAAACTGAACATTTTTCTGAAGTTCTGAAAAAGAAGGGGGGTAGGGAAGGATCTTGATGTAATTTAGCACAGCTAAATTCTTTTTTATTTTCCATTAAAAATATTGAGTAAATAATTAGTAAACAAATACTAAAACCAGTTATCTCTTTGAAGTTATTAAGTAACTAAATCTAATGCTAAGTTAACATTTAAAAGTTATATTGGGTTTTTAGTCATCTGGTAGTCTGAGACTTACTTTGAATAACTTCACATAGTCTCAAAAGGTGGACCTGTGAAGATACCATTAGACCTGGGTTTTAGAAGATCCAGCTATGGCCAGACACTCCCTATGTAAAGAAAGACGGTGGAGTTTTAAAAATAAAATAATCTTCTCATGTGCTCTTTTCACAATTAAGTCCCGTGAAAAATTACTAAGCATACCAGTAATTCAAAACAATTTGCACAAAAATAATTTTTCTAAACTTCCCTGTTAATAACTTTTCATCGTGGCCACTAAATTTATAGTAAGTTTAAAGTCTTTTTTAACCTTTCTCCATCTTGATTATCTTATGATCTTGGTAATTATTATTAATTTGATAGCCAGGCTATGTAAGGGAAAAATAGTGGCAAAATAAATAAGCAAAATAGGTAGTTATGGAATAAGTGGGTGACTGTTGAATTAATGGTTTAATTTCTAATTAGATGCCAATCTAAGAATAATAATTTCTGAAATATTGCAGCTAAAAATGTTTTAATAATTGGAGTTTTTTGGATTGTCTTTTCAAAAACTTTAATTCATTTAATTTAGAATCATAGATCTGTATAAATTATTTACAATATTTTAATCTGAGACTGTTGCTGGGCAGCTATCTGTGAAAGAATAGTAAGTACCATAACAGAAATATTGCTGCATATTTGTAATTAAATACCCAGTCAAGAGCGCATTTTTACAATGATGAGATTTCATAATTAAAACAATAATGCTGAGCTTAATTCAATTATGCTTTTTCATTTCTTGGATGTAATCTTGCTTGAAATACATTTGCCATTCTGCGTGTCTTTGCTTTCTACTCAGTCTTCTTGGATCCATTTTCCCAATGCCTCGTGTAATCTATGCTATGGCCGAGGATGGGTTGCTTTTCAAATGTCTAGCTCAAATCAATTCCAGAACGAAGACGCCGGTAATTGCTACTTTATCATCAGGTGCTGTGGCAGGTGAGAAAGTTAACTTCGCTAAGAAAAGGCTGATCTTTTCCCTCTAGGACAGTGCAAAGCAGGAAGTGAGGTGGCTGTCAACTATTTACATGAAGGTCAATACATGTTTGGGGTATATGCTTTCTATTTGATTTTTTTTTTTTTTTTTTTACGCAGAGGTTCTGCTCTGAAGTAGCTTTACCTGTATGTGCTTCCTAAAGTATGAATACCATCTCACATGTGGATTATGAATTTTTCTGTTCTAGTCTCCTGGGCTCAATGTTCCCTTTACCCCGAATTCTGTTTGCCATGGCCCGGGATGGTTTACTGTTTAGATTTCTTGCCAGAGTGAGTAAGAGGCAGTCACCAGTTGCTGCCACGTTGACAGCAGGGGTCATTTCTGGTAAGCGCTACAAACACAGGCTTCGTCAACCTTGGATGTGAACCTTTTGTGCTCGTGCATGGACCTATCAAAGCGGGTCAGCTTTCGGGAGCATGAGTGTTACGGACAGAATCACTGGTCAATTTGGGGATGAGCACTGGCTGACAATTGCAAATCGTGGTGCTGGTGTGCACTGAAATTCATTCTCCACTGCCCCTTTGTGTTGTTTTACTTGATCGTGACGCTAACCTGTCGAGGTTATAATAAACCTACAGAGGGTTGCGGTGGCTCTTCATGCTATAGCAGGTAACAAATTCTATATTAATTGATGCACGAACATGTGGCATTCTATTCCTGATGCCTACAATCATAATTAAGGAATAATTCATTAATTTTTGAAATGTTAATTTAAGGTGACAATTTCATGTTTTCTTTTTTTGTCCAGGATATAAAGAGCATATTACTATAGCCATAAAGGGCCATAGGATTTTCTTTTCAGCTAGATTTTTCAAAACAGAAACCCTCACCTGTGCCCATTAAGTAAGCGTAAGAATGCCAAAGACAACTTACGCTTGGTCATTCCAACCCTGCCCTCACACTGGGTATCCATGTATCCTGAGACACACTGGTTCTCTCAGACTAACCAACACGTGTATCCTGTGAAATACTCCTTCAAGTCTGTTTTCTCTTTCAGTTGTTTTAGTACTGTAGTGATAGTTCAGAAAATCCAGATAGCTGCCTCTTGGCATGTCACAATTTTATATGTAGTATCTTTGACCAGAATCCTCTTCTGGGTTGAATTTTTCAAAGGTATTCTCTATAGATAGAGAAGAGCATGGCCTTCCTTAAAGGATCTGTTTTTGGAAGAATGAGACGGACTTCAGTAAACATTGTAGATGAAATGATCTTGTAGATTGAAATTTAGACCAAAATGAGAAATGTGTGGAGGTTTGAATTGTTGGAGAAATAGGCTAGATAATACTTAATTTAACATTTAGTTATGTATGAAGTTGAATTTTTGCAGGATGAGAAAGTATTTGCCTAGACATCCTGATTTTGTGAAAATTTTATAGTAAATTTGGCCTGTTTGTTAGTTAGTAGAGTTGGAAAGGCAAGTAATTTATTTTTTCAGGGGTTCAGTCTCCATCCCTGTAAAAAGCAAATTGCCTTTCATAATCTAGGGCCCACTTTATTACTAAATAGGGAGTGCCTTATGATATTGAACATAGAGCTTGAGTGTTTCTGGACAAAAGATCAAACATTTACTCCAGATATTTTTTTCTTCTAAATTATCCAATAATACTCTAATGTGTTAGCATTTTGTTGTTATTTTTAAGGAATCTTCATTTGGAAGAATTTAATTTGGTAGTATAAAGTAATAAGTTGTTAGAATAATTAGAACAAGATCATTATAACAGGCTTTTAAAAAATGACCTAAAAATAAATTTTCATGATTTGCTACTTTCCCTCACACATTACTTTGCCTCTCACACATGACATCACATGAAATCATGTTTTCGCTGCCTGTGACTCTCACAGGAGAAAGATGAGGCCTTGACTCCCATTGAGAGGTACATAGAGGCAATTTTATCAAGTCCTGCGGGGCCACAATGAGGCAGAATTGACTTACAGCATTGAGTTTGTTTTTTGGTGATGCTCACAAAACATATCGAAAACTCATTATACCTTGGGCCACAAGGTCAGCAGTTTGACACTGCCAGCTAGCTCCAGAAGAACCAGAAAGCCTTTTACTCCCATAAATAGTTACAGATTGGAGGAGAAAAATAAAGATTGACGAGTTGGAAACCCACAGGGACAGTTCTACCCTGTCCTATAGGGTCGCCATGAGTCAGATTTGGCCTGACGGCAATGAATTTTTTTTAGTGTGTATACTAACAGTGAGAAGCTTATAGGGTAAGGTATGGGGTGTATGTAAGGAAACATGATATTGTAGAAGCTACAGGGTTTTAGTTTAGTAGAACATTGCCTCTACTGTGTTATAACTTAAGTCTGACTCAAGATGAGAATAATAGTCATAGTAGATCAAATTGTATGGAATTGCTGGTTTGCATGTTTTTTAATGTCAAAACTCAATAAATACCAGGCGTTTCATGTAACTGAATCTAATCCCTCCTTATCTCATTGCATTATCCAGTAGAAGATAAAATATCATAAACATATAAGGTTTGCTGAGAGGGCTGCAGCGCCATATAAATATAATTTGGATGTTAGCTATTTACTGTCATAGGCAGGACCAAGTATTTGGGGAATTCAAATGAAATACTTTCACTCTTTTGATGCTTATTTAAGTCTCCAGGGTAGATAGTTTTTGTACTTGACAGACCCCTGGCACTAGGTATTAAAACAGAAAGTGTCAATCATTTGGCCCTAACTTAGAAGCTAAACAGGATTTCATCATCGGGTCTCATTTTTCACCTGTCTTTTTTGTCCCCATAGCTGTGATGGCGTTTCTGTTTGACCTGAAGGCTCTCGTGGACATGATGTCCATTGGCACTCTTCTGGCATACTCTCTGGTTGCGGCCTGTGTCCTCATCCTCAGGTGAGCTCTCTTGGGGGAAAGGTGGTTCTGAAGAGAGTCTGTCCTGTGGGGCAGGGGCGGGAGTATAGACAAGCAGGGCTCACTGCCCTACCTTTCAAGGTGCTTCGCAATCTCACAGAAGCAATCTCCCATAGACAGACATGGAGTACTCGTAAAATGAGTCTGACGTCCACCTTAGCAAAGAGTCAGGTATAATTTCATTGACAATGAGTGAAAGGTTAGGCTATTTGTTTAGAAGACATAGTGTCACAGTGTATAAAACTCACTGCCATCGAGTCAGCTCTGATTCATAGGGCAGTACCGCCCCCTGTGAGTTTCTGAGAGGACGACTCTTTACAGGGAGTACACAGAGCGAATCGCAGTTTTGACCAGCCAACCTTGCCGTGGGCAGCCCAACTCATAGCCACGCTGCCGCCAGAGCTCCCTCACAATGTGTAGAGAGATACTTGGAAATGCTCGTGCATTTTGTCCTAATAACTGAAGTGCTAAGACTTTATAAAGATGTAATCAGAGAGATACACACAGAGAAATATGGAAAGGCGGTTTACAAATAGTGAAAATACTGAACTCAGCTGACTTTACTCATGAGTAAATGAGTGCAGATGTGTTTATTCAGTGGATTCTTACACCGCAAGTCAAACTGGAGAAATGTATCAATATTAGATTGTAAAACTACATACACCTTTGAGTTTCTTTAAATAATACCTCAGAAGTTTGTATGGAAGGCCATCGTCAGCCCACCATAGCCATGGTTTCAAGACCAATTCAGCCAACCACGGACTGCAGATATTCGGGGGGGGGGGGGATTTGCTAGGCACTTCGCCCTCTGCTGAATTTGTGAATGAAGTGTAGCTTTACCCTGCTGTGGCCTCCGCCCTCCCCCAAACCCTTCTCTTTCTAGCACTCATCTGAGCACTCTTTCCTCTGCGATGTTACTTTGCAACTTGTGCTGTCTGCATCCTTTCTTTCTGTGAAAAGGCACCTAACAAGCAATTAAGTGGCTATATCCATCCCTCAGAGAAAGGCTAAGAGTGAAAGGAGCTGTTTACATGGTGTTTACATTGCGGCTAGGAGGGGGTCCTCAAACTGTATACCCTGCCCAAGGGCATTTATCTAGCCTGCTGGGTGTTTTTATAGCCACCCCCCTCCTGCTTAGTAGCCAACTCATCCTGCCCACCACCCACCCCTTCACCCCCACTGCCACACACCCCCCACCCCCAGTGAATTTTTTCATGGTTGGATTTTTTTTTTTTTTAACTATAGTCCTGCCCTCCAACGGTCTGAGAGACAGTGAACTGGCCCCCCTGTTTAAAACGTTTGAGGACCCCTGGCGCTAGGTATTACACATAATCTAGAGATGATATAAAATACTGTATAGAAGAAGGATGTGCGGGAGTTACAGACAAATACTACCCCTTTTCCACGAGGAAGTCACGCATCTGTGGACTTCGATGTCCATCCGTCTCGGGTGGTGTGTGTGTACTTGGATTGTTGTTATTGTGGGGGTGGACTTGATTCTAACTTGTAGCCATCTTATAGGGCGCAGTAGAACTGGGCCATGTGCTTTCCTCGACTTTAATCTTCACATGTCTCCTGCCACAGGTTGCCTGAACCGCCAACCTGCCCGTTAAAACAGAGAGCATAGCCATTGTGCCAATGTATGTGTGTGCCTGTGTGAATCCATAGGGCTTTACATGCCTATATGTCCATGTGCTTAGATACCTACATGAAATTTTACCAAATTACTAACAGTGATTAACTCTGGGAATGGATGATTGTAATTTTCCTTATAATTTAGTGTTTTCTTTTTCTCTTCAGTGAGCATTTTTCTTCTATAGATTGAGGAAAATGTTGTTCCTCAAATAAATAATGCAGGAGCTCAAGGGGGAAATAGACCACACCGAAAGGATCCAGGGCACACAGTAGGGGTAGCACAGGCTGTAGACGAGGTGGGTAGAACAGAAAGGGAAATGCCATGCGTGGCTGGGGTTTGACTCGAAGAATCCGGTGAGGAAGTTGAAGAGATGTGGCAGGAGGTAAATTGTGATGGGGCCTTTGTATGCCAAACAGAGGGCGTTTTATTCTTTGTTCTGTAGCTGACTTTTAACCAGAGTTTTCTAGCAGTTTTGGTTAACCACATTTCCTCTGGATCCAGATAGTTTCCGAGGAATCGTTTCGAGGTTAACTAAGTTAACTTTCCTTTGTGACCAGCGACGCAGCCTTCTAAGTAAGGGGCTCTGGGGAAATCCAGAGGTGCTGCGGGTATTTCGTGGAACCTGTGACCTCGCCGCACCCATGCAGGCACTTGGGCAGGCAACGGGGCGTGGGACCAGGCCTCCAACAAGTTTGTGGAAAGTGGAAGTGAAAGATAATGGACTTTTCCTGTGAGCCTGCTTGCCTGTTCATCTGCTAGTTACTGACCGGCTGTGACACTAAGCCTTCGGTGTCTTATTTAGAATTTTAGATTACATGTCTTTCTTTTTTGCCTTCAAGTCCTGTTTCATTTTGTGTATGTTCCATGAAAGTGTACACAGTGGAATAGATTGCCACTCAGTGGGGGGTGCACTTGGAGGTAGATGGCCATGAATGCAGCACCCTTAAGTTGTGGCATCATTCTCACTATTTGCGGCCTCATGCCGGCCCTGTGAACGTCATCTCAAAGCCTGCCCACACTGCTCCACTAGGCTTCAGAGCATTTGTTGGACAGGTGCCAACTTCATTTCGGCCACGTGCGGGACGAAGGAATAAAAACACAGGTGTTTTCTTGGGTGCTAGGTACCAGCCGG
>PVJH01004373.1:0-31667 GCA_004026705.1 Nesogale talazaci
TCATCCTGAACTCTGTCGTCTTCTTCAATAACTGTCTCCGCCTGCTGCTCAGATGCTTGCAGACCCCTTTGGAGACCCTTCGCCTGAGTTACTGCGTGCTGTTGGATCATGACATGACATAGCTGTCCTCGTGTCCCTGCACCAGCATCTAACGTCCCTGGATCTCAATAGTGTACTCAGGGATGGCCTCAGTTACACCATCCTCCCTGCTCTGCTGAACAGGGTTTCAGCCACACTGCTGTACCTAGACTTAGCTGACTGTGGCATCCAGGATTCTGACCTTAGAGACGTGCTGCCTGCTCTGAGCGCTTGCTCTCAGCTGAGCACCTTGAAGCTCTGTGGAAACCCAGTGTCCTTGGCTGTCCTACAGGATCTGCTGGTTCACACTGTCCTAAGGTGCAAGTTTACCTTCCTACAGCTTCCTGTCCCTCTGCATTGCTGTATGGGCCCCCAAGGAAGTCTGAACCAGGGTGCACTTGAAGAGATGATGGAGGAGCTGAGGTCTATCCTTCAGCCCAACAGGTACTACTCAGTAGCATTTACTTACAGACTTTGTCGTAAAGTTTGTGAAGTAATCTTCATTCATCTGGAAAATTAATGCCACGAGTCTCTTCTTGGTCATTTCAATCCTACCTATAACTTCTGGATTTCAGTCACGTTTTTGAAAGACTAGTATTTCTTATATTATTAGTGAGATTCTGATTGGGTTCCTGAGGATTAGCTTATATGTGTTATGATTAAGAGGGAGGGTAGAAACATCGCTTAAAGAATATAACTGATGTGACCAGCATGACTAAAGTCAACCATTGATTGCCTTTCCTCCATAGTCTACAAGGAATGGAAAGACAGATAAGTCCTCATGCGAGGGCCATGCCGATGCCCATCTAGAGCCAACAGCCAAGAGCAAAGTGTATCCCTGTAAATCATGGCCCCTGCCTTGGGCTCATGAAAGAAGGAGGCAACACAGATGTCACACAAAGTGGAGGTCTTGTAGTACTGCAGGTTTCTAGATGTCGCAACCTAGCGAGACTTTCCCCCTCCTCCTTCCAAGAGAGAAACTCACTGCCTACAACCTTTCCCTACATTTCTGTTTCCCACCACTTGCAAAAGGAGATAATAAGTGTCTGTTTTCAAAGCAAAAAAAACAAAAGACGCTGCCCCTAGAGGCGTTGCAGCGCAGCCGCTGTGCCACTGCTGTGTCATCAGAGGGCAGAGAGAAGAGGGGCTGTGCCACATACAGGCTCAGGGGTCTGACGTGAACCATCTGACTGACTGCGAGCCCCACAGTCCTGCACCTGCGGGACCTGAAAGGGGGGGAGGGGTGTCCCTGTTAAGTCGTTTTGCAGTGACAAGATCCTGGCTGCCGGATGTCAGTGCACTTCTGCCGGCTGATTAATGCATGAAGGCAGGTGACATCCCGCTTGTGGGCACTGGCCACAGTCACCGACTAACCACCACCATTTTGCCAAGATTCAGCCGCAGACCACAGTGCAGACTGCAGCCCCTGCTCCATGCCAGGAGCACATCTCCCTGTGACAGGCACAAAAACTGCAGCAGGGGCGACACAGTTTGGCAGAAGTGGACTGAAGATGACCCTGTGTCTGTCCCCACATGGCCGCCAGCTGAGGGGGCTGCTGGGAGGATGGGGGGTGAGGGAGTGGGTGGTGTCTGGCAGAGTCAAGTGGAGAAGGAATCCTTTGGAAAGAATAAAGTGACCTGAAGGTGCTGTGCGGAAAAAAAGCAAAAAACAAAAGATAGGAAGTTGTCCTTACAATATGGATGGGTAGGAATTATAATCCCACCCTGATGTCTTGAGTACAGGCCACCAGAGAACCCTTCAACAGTCATGTTTATTTAAAACGGAGTTCTGTTACTGCTGATGACATACCCATGTATTTCTTTTTTTTTTTTTTTTGGAGGGGTGGGGGGCAATCACTGCTCTCCGGTGGTGGGAGTAGGAGGCCCAGCCCCACTGCTGGAATTAAACCTCCGTCCCAGTGGACCGCAGTTCCGCGCACAACCACTACGCCACCGGGGCCATACCCATGTATTTCAATAAATGCCTTTTAATTGTGAGAAAAAAAGGCATACACATCATATAGTGAACACATCGCATAGTCAATGGGTAATATCATAAGCAGGCAACATACTGGTAATAAACAAGCCATGTGGTGAATCATCATCTTGACCTCGTGCTAGTTGACCTCGAATTCCCGTGAGCCTCTCCAGGGGAGCCATCTCCAATCAGCATCAGCAAGAGACGTCAGACGTCAGGACAGAGTTTGCTACATTTTTTGGTGGGTCAAGGTCTGGAACCTCTAGGCACTGAGAATAGTCGGACAGGAATGATTCATCTTATATGGTAGCACCATTATGGCATTTCCTTTACAGGGGGTGAGGGGGGTGGTGGTGGGGTGGTGTGGTGTTATTGGAGGGACTGTTCAGTCATGAGAATGTATATTAAGATTTATTTATGGGCTGAGCCCCGGTGGCGTAGTGGTTGTGTGCGGGACTGCGGCCCACTGGGACGGAGGTTCAATTCCAGCAGTGGGGCTGGGCCTCCTACTCCCACCACCGGAGAGCAGTGATGCCCAAAAAAAAAAAAAACTAAAAGATTTATTTATATATAATAACAGTGAGAGCCTGTAATAAAAGTAAAATGGCAAGAAGATAATAATTTAAAGATAAAAATACAAATAAAGAGTAAGAAAGAAAAGAGTACCACTTAATTGATATTTAAAATTTATTAATATTTAACTAATTAATATTTTTTTGGGGGGAGCATCACTGCCTCTGGTGGTCGTGGGCGCTACCCAGTGCTGCTCCTGAGAGTCGCCGCTGGATTTGAACCACCAAGCCCGTGGGCCGCAGTCCCGCACTCAACCACTTAAGCCACCGGGGCTCAGCCCAACTAATTAATATTTTAAAAGCTAGAGAAGAAATTTTTGTCATGGAGCAAGCAGGAATTACTCAAGCCTAGAACCAATTCAGGTTGGGCCCGGAGGGAGTGTGTCGCAGTGAGTTTAGCTGGCTCAGCAGGTTCCCTCAGAAGCCGCAGCGTGTGGAAAGATGGTCTTCGAGCGTGCTGATGGCCTTTCCGTGTTTTTAGCCTACCCAAAGTGGGCCCAAAGCTGGCCGAGTCAAAGAGGGCTGTTTAAAACAGCACATTGTGAGCCACGTGGGGCCTGACCTGCAGTAGGCGTCACCACAGTGTTGCCGCTTCTTCCAGCGGTTTCGGGGCTTCAGCCCAGCTTCGTCATTCGTGCCAGTTGATTGTCTTCGCTGTGTGGCTTCCTCTTGGAGGTCCTCCTGACCTTCCTTACGGTGTCGCTCCATCTGAAAACCACTGTTGGGGGTGGACCAGCCTTCCGGCGAACTTGGTGCGAAGCCTCAGTGATTTGGAAAGATGTCCACTTTATTTAAAATGTGTTACTGGCCCTGACCTCGAAATACTCTTTTCCTCTGGCGCAAAAAGAGACAGCTTGTCTGCAGCCACTGATTGCAGAGACCGGGCTAAGCATGTTTTGTTTGGCAGACACCTGCTCATGTGTAAGCCGGGACCCAGGGGCAGTGCTTTTCCACTAACCTTCATGCTTCCCGAAGACATAAGAACTGAAAAGGTGGACTTATCTGTCACCCATTTAATTGTTGAAGCTGTGTAACTTTATTAAGGATTTCAGGTTTGCACAACAGACCATTCGTTTTGTATTCAGTAATTCAGAACACATTTTGTTTCGCCTCACGCATTGCCATTTAATCTTCGCGGTGGCGTTTGCACTGCTTAGGCCTGGAGAATGCCGCTTTGTCAGAGACCACAGCTGGTGAGTGCAGAACCAGGGCTCGCTTACCGGGCCTCGCTGAGACACCCCAGGTCTAGGATTAGCCATGTTAAACTAAGAATGGGTTTCACAATTTCAAAAGGTTAAAAAAAGGCCAAAGAAGGAGATTGTTTCTGGGCACATGAAAATTATTTGCAATTTGCAGTTTAGTATCTGTTATTGACATTCTCTCCACCCAGCCTTGCTTCTGTATGTATGTGTGTGCGCCTGTGACTGGTTTTCAAGTGACAGTGTGAGAGTCACATGGTTCCTTTGCAGTAGAAGCTTTGGCCCGTTGGGGCTGGCTCTGAGAGAAGAAGTACACCTGAGACCATCGAGCAAGGCGCCCCGTCTGACTAAGAGGGGCCACCTGTGCAGGACCTCCTCTAACCAAGAGACCTGGTGAGGCCCAGCCGCCTGCCCCTGTGGTGTGACATGCGTGCTTCGGGGTATGAAGATGGTTCGAGGAGGGACTCAGAGGTCTCCTGAGCTGTGGTGCTAGGTGGAGCACACTTGCCTTAAATTGTCAACCTACCAAGTGAAGGCCTGCCTGACCAAAGTAGATTGGTGAGAGGCCCGCTCCCACACTTGTCTTCCATCCCTTGCCCGGGGCACAGAGGGAGGGAGGTGTGCAGGGAAGGACTGTCATCTTTGGTAGACATGTTCTTGAGCTGAGGGCACGCTCACACTGATCTGCACCTGTTCTGTCTGCTTGGACTTGTGAGCGACAGAAGCCCCCATCAAGATGGCAGTGCTCTGGGAGCATGTGTTCCAGACTGTCCACGCTCGTTGACCGGACCGTGTCTCATGGTTTTCTCCCTAATTAGAAATTCAGAACAAACTGTTACAACTGTTGAGATGTGACAGAGACTGACTTGCAAAGCCTGGTATGTTCTAGGTAGCTGTCTGTACAATTGCATTCTGTTCTCGTGTGATGTGTGCAACCCAACCTATAGTAGCACCTGTTTGTGACATTGATGGTGACACAATCTCACCCTCCTGTTCTGAGTTGTTTCTTCTCCGTTTACAAAAATGTCTGTTCCCTCATAACAGTTTGATCCCCTGTAGGTAATTCTAAACGAGCACAGTGCTCAAAGCAGGCCTTTTGTACTAGTCAAGCGAGACTGTTGTGAGATTTTAAGAAGACCGCAGGGGATATTTTTGATTTCAGATTGAAAGATTCTCGTGGGTCAGTATTTCAGGGGCTCATTCCACTTCAATGGTCCTAAGGAGGCTGCCAGTCTAAGAGAATTTAAAATCCTGCCCTTTATTTCCTCCCTTTTGATCAGGCTCCTTCTTTGGAATGAAAAGCCCAGTAACGGTGCAGCTAGACACCATCCTGAAATATTTATTAGTGGGCCCTTCTCAGAGAGGGTTTGAGAGTTCCTGTTCTAGGCTAGCAGGGTGGGGAAGCAGGCCCTTTGGCACGGAGCCTTGTATTCTCTCAACTTCGTGCTCTCGAGGGGGAGTTTGCTGCAGCACATCCTGCATAGAATCCCGGCCTCCTCAGGGAGCTAGTGAGGAGGAGCTGTTTCCCGGTGACTGAACTGAAACAGGGTTCAAGACCTCAGTGCCGCCCCAGCTTGGAGTCTTCGACCAACCCCAAACCAAGCTCTCTGCGACTGTATTGATCTGACTCCTGGCAGCCCTATAGGACAGTGCAGAACCACACTTGTGAGCTTCCAAGGACGTTCATTTTACCTGAACCATCTGCTGGTGCTCGAACCACTGACATTCCCACAAGCACTCCACGTGAACCCCCTTTGGATCCCTTAGAGATCTGGGCAAATGAAAAGACTGAATCTTCTTGTGGCTGATACTTTAAGAGTAAAAGAAACGAGTGAGCCCATAATTAATGCCAGAAAACGACACGGGTCGACGGCTTAATACAATAAGCACGAATGTTTTAAGAGACCAAATTTCAGATTACCTGCAGAATCCCTGAGAGGCCACTCTCTGAGCAATGGATTTAAAATCGTCTAGAAGGGTGCAGCAGTTTGACTATTTCAATAGCTACTCTTTTCTGGCCTGATTAAATTTTTAATGTGGTCATAATGAGAATGTAGAAAAGATCATATATTTCATAATTAAGACTCATGTTAATAGCAGGTGAACTGAAATGTTCAGATATGATTTTGCTTTGCCTTTATATTTAGCTCATCTTGCCTTAAATGCACCCTAATACTGCCTCCTTTAAGAGTGTTGGTGGGCCCTGAATAGGCCTCTTTTGCACTCTGAATGGCAGGTGACACAGACTGAGGGGGCGGTGACAAGTCCAGCCAGTCCTTGTTTTTCAACTCCGGGTTTGGAGCTAGCTCTCTGAAATCGTGTACTTTATTTATTTATTTATTTGTTTGTTCTTTTTTCTTTCTTTTCCACTTTATTTTTTAAATCATTTTATTGGCGACTCTTACAACTCTTATCACAATCCATACATTCATCCTTTGTGTGTCAAGCACATTTGTACATTTGTTGCCCTCATCATTCTCAAACCATTTGCTTTCTGCTTAAGCCCCTGGTATCAGCTCTTCATTTTTACCCTTCCCCCCTCCCTCATGAACCCTTGATAATTTATAAATTATTATTTTGTCATCTTACACTGTCTGATGTCTCCCTTCACCCTCTTCCCTGTTATCTGTACCCCAGGGAGGATGTTTTATGTAGAACCTTATAATTGGTTCCCCCTTTCTACTCCACCCTCCCTCCACCCTCCTGGTATCGCCACTCTCACCACTGGTCCTGAAGGGATCATCTGTCCTGGATTCCTCTTGTTTCTGGTTCCTATCTGTACCAGTGTACATTTTCTGGTCCAACTGTATTTGTAAGGTAGAATTGGGATCATGATAGTGGGGTGGGGTGGGGAGGGGGGGAGCATTTAAGAACTAGAGGAAAGTTGTATGTTTCATCATTACTACACTGCACCCTGACTGACTCATCTCCCTGAGATGGGATGATAATGGGATATCCCATTATCTACAGATGGGCTTTTGGTCTCCAATCTGTACTCCTTCTCATTTACAGTGAAAAAATTTTTAGTTCTTAGATGCCTGATACCTGATCCCTTCAACTCTCTTAGTCACATAAGTTGATTGTGCTTCTGAGCTAGATGGCCACTTGTTTACCTTCAAGCTTTTAAGACCTCAGATGCCAGATCCTTTGATAGCGGGGTACCATCAGCTTTCTTCATCATTTTTGCGTATGCACACATTTGTCTTTAGTGATCATGTCAGGAAGGTGAGTATCATGAAATGCCAATTAATAGAACAAAGTGTTCTTGCATTGAGGAAGTACTTGAGTCGAGGCTCAATGTCCATCTGCTGCCTTAATACTAATCCTATAAATATATGCACATAGATCCATTTCCCAATTATCATATGTAAATATATTTACCTATGTACATGCCTATATTTAGACCTCTGTAAATGCCCTTTGCCTCCAATTTCTTTCCTCTATTTCCTTTTACTTTCCTGTTGTCCCACTATCATACTCAGCCTTCATTTGAGTTTTTGTAATTTCTCTGGGTTACATTACCTTTGATCAATCCCTACCAGGCCTCTGGCACCTCTTTGCCACTGATTTTAAATCGCTTGCTGTTCCCTTGTCCCTGGGTTGGTCAACACCACGTCCTTTCCCCCGCCTCCTCCTCTCCCATGTCCCCCTGGAACCATCCGTCCTCATTGTTTTCTCCTCAAGACTGTTCATCCAGCCTTTCTTATCTATATAGACCTGCAGAGGTAATCATATACACAAAAAACAAGACATAGCAAGATGAAGTGACAAAAGAAAACAAAACAAAAAATTGTCCAGAGGGCTGAGCCCCGGTGGCGCAGTGGTTGAGTGTGGGACTGCTGCCCACAGGGTTGGTGGTTCATATCCAGCAGCAGCTCTACAGGAGCAAGACTGGGCTTCCCACTGCCACCAGGGGGCAGTGATGCCCACAAGAAAAAAAAATTGTCCAGAAAAAATATAAATAAGAAACAAAACAAAAATCAAAGCAAAAAAGAAAAATCTGTAAATAGTTCAAGGTCTCTTTACCTCTAGGGGTGTCCTCCAGTCAAGTCCAATGGGGTGCCAGGCCCGGGCCTCAGAGTCTATCCTTGCACTCCCTCTGGACTTCCATGCTCTGCTCTCCCTGCTGCTCTGCTGCACACCCTTAGTGTTTGTGCCTCGGTGTGGGGGGTCAGGAAATCCTGCACTTTAATCTTGTTCTCTGACTAGCTCCCTCCGAATTCTCTCTAGGTAAAGAGATCTGGATCCCAGGGACTTCCCATGAAGAGCAGTCATCATTTTAAACATACTGGGTGTTCTGTGACAGCCACTGAAAAGCAGGGGTCATTGTTTTTCTGTTGTTGAGAGTTTGTAAAACAACATACTATGATACAAAGTCAGAAAAGTGGGCACATCTGTCTGGCTTCATTCCTTTTCCCAAAGTGAAGGGTGTGTCTTCTGGCACTCAGAGCAAGCTGCGGAAAAGTACCAGTCCCCAGCGCCTGCTTCATGAGCGCTGCCGTCAGCCCTGCAGCTCAGCCTGGGGCTGAAGAGGTCGGGGTTTGTGGGTCAGGGCTGTGGTGTCCCAGCTGTGCTCTGAGGACTGTGTCGGGCCTGGAAACCTGCTCAGGGGTGCTGGAACAAGGAGACCCCACTGCCCAGGGCCCGGCACAGTGCCAGCCCACCTTGTTGTTCTGCCCAAGTAGCATCCCAGCTGGGGCCCATAGAAGGGAAGCTTCCGGATCCCCTTCTCCCAAGAGAGCACCCCAGGCTCTGCAGGTGCCCTGGCCAGATTTCTTCAATGTAAAGCCCTGACTTCGGTCTGTCATAGCTCTGTGTCTGTCTCTTTCATCCCACTTGTGAGCACACACCATCGTTTGAATTCTCACTGTTGTCCAAACTGGTAAGGTTATTTCCATATTTAGTTTTCAATGTCTTGGATAAAAACTTGATTCAGGAGCTTAATCCCTATATTTTATGGCCAACTTTGTATTTACTTTGTGGAGTCGTTAAAAATTACCTTTACGAATTCGTGGAATCAGGCATAAATAAAAAATAGTTAATGACTTAGAGTGCCAAGTACATTCAACAATATAGGTCTAGAACCTTTAATTTTTATAAAATTGATTTCCACTGGTGGACTTATAATACAAGACAGCCATTTTGGCTGAGCCCCGGTGGCGTAGTGGTTGTGCGCGGGACTGCGGCCCACTGGGTTGGAGGTTCAATTCCAGCTCCCAGGAGCAAAGGGTGGGCCTCCTACTCCCACCACCTGAGGGCAATGATGCCTAAATATATATATAAAAAAAAAAAGACAGCCATTTTCCTCAAATACATTATTTCTCTGTCAGGCAGATATGCATTCCTATTTTGAAGGTGCATTGCACAAATGCTTCCTATCTGTAGTCATTTATTCTTTGGATGGGGAATTCAGTCCCTCCTGAAAACTTGGTGATTGCTTATGAAATACCACTGGTTGCTGTCTGTGTGTTTAGAGTCGCAGCCCCAGTCTGGCGCAGGGTGATCTTTCTCCAAGCCATTCTTTCTGCTACTGTCGTAGGCCTCTGTAAGAAGTGGGAAGGGCCTATCATTCTCTGCAATGCAGCAGGTGCCAGTCTGGTCAGGGAGTACAGGAAGCCTTGGAGAGGCACGATACACAGCGAGCCCAGTGTCTCCTCCACACGCTCTTGTCCTTGTGGGACTTACACTCTGGCTTCTGGGGTAGGAGGAGTGCTGGCGGTGGGTGTCGGGTACCCCAGGATGACTGCAAGGGCCAGGGGAGAGTTGAGTGAGAGGCCGGAGAGGAGTCGGCACGTCTGGGGCAGAGGTTTCGGGGACAGGGATTCCGAAAGTACACAGGCTCCAGGACAGGCCTGCCTGGCCCATTCCCCTGGACTAGCACAGAGCTCCCACGTGCCTGGGGAAAGGAGGGAAGTTGGGGCTGAGATGGATCTGAGCCTGTTCTGGTGGGAGTGCTTTCTGTAGGCCTTTACTAGGTTCTCAGGGAGTTAAGCAGAGTCAGGTGGGATCTGACTTCCATTGAAAGAGACACTGGCTGTTAGGATGGAGCACAGAACAGGGCCAGGGGCGGAGGCTGTGTGTGGAACCCATGCCCCTGCCCATGGATTGAGCCCAGAGCCAGGGCTGGAGAGGCACCGGGAGATGGGGGAGAAGGGGATTCTGGGTGCTAAACGTGAAAGACTTTGCTGACACACTGGGCTGGTGGTAGGCGTTCCAGAACCCCAAGCAGCCGAATAGTGGAGTCCCCAAAGGGCCGCCTCGCCAGCAGCACTCACTGAGAAGAAGGGCGGACTGGCCCGATAGGTCAGACCTGTGTTTGTGAGTCCATAATGGGAGCAGGATGCTTAGTCTCTTCTCTCTCCCGGAGTTTTCTTCCTTCCCCGGGCTCGGTTTGCTTGCCCCTCCAGCGTAGGGCAGCTGTGTGGTCGCACCCGGTTCCTCTTTGTTGAGTTCTGAAAATCTCTTCCTGGAAGAAAGAAGCAGCTTCTTCTGGATTGCTCAACACATGGTCTTTGTCAGGGACAGGGAGGAAGCCCAAGTGTGGGTGTCCTCTCTTCCCTGGTGAGTGACTGCTCCTGGTGGTTCGTCAGGACGTCACCAGTCTCGTAAGTGTCTGAGGAAGACCTTTGCGGCGGGCAGCAGCATTGGCTTGCAGTTCGTCCCTTCTGTCCTGAAGAGCCCTCTGCAGGGCTGGTTTCCTCACAGCTGGAGGAGCCCCCCTTATTCCACCGGGTCGTGTTGGTCCACAGGAATGACTGTGATGACCTGGAAACTGGAGGAAGAGTTACTGCAAACAAAATTTTTTTTCTCCTTTGTCCAAGAGTAAAGGCGGCGTGGAACTTCAGAGAGAATGACCAGAGTTTCAGGTCTACTCTCTTGGGGAGATTTTCTTCTAACCGTGTGCCCTTGCCTTTGAAGGCAGTATCTTTCAGAGAGCATTTTGAGAAGTGCCTGTTCTCCTGCTGTGGGTTTGTTCGCATTAACCGGTGCTTCATCTCCCAGACAGAATGACAATTCTAGACCAGTTGGATTTCAGATGTCCAGCAGAAGCCGTGTGTGACAACGGCGGGCTTCAGATACCAGGCTTCTTCTAGCATCACAAAGGGAAGGGGGGGAGTCGCCACCCACAGCAGCCCAAGACTGGTCCCTATGAGCTGGGCCCCAGGGTGCCCCTTCTCTCCCAGCTTTGTCGATCCTGACGGCCAGCTGCCCCTCCCTGCCCCTTGCTCTCTGCCCGGCTCAGCATGGGTTGCAGTGACCACACACTGCGCCCAGGCCCTGTTCACAGGGAGGGGACTGATGAGGGGAGTAACAGGCTATCATTGGGGATCAAGAGCAGGAAGCACAAAGGCAATTTCCCCCCTTTCTCTTCTCCCCCCCCCTTCTTGAGTGCAATACATCTTTCTCAGGCTTGCAGGCTCCCTGTGGACAAATCTCCTCCCAGTCTCTTGTGGGGAACAGGCCTCTGGCCTGCTTTGGCTAGTGTCCCAAAGCACTTTAGCGCTACCATTAAGTGCTCAGAGACATCCAGCTCTGCCAGTAAGTCCTGCCTTGAAGGCACTCAACTCTCTTGCTCTGCGGGTTGGCATGCCCACGGTCGCTGCCTCACTTCCTGTTCTCCTGGCGCTATCACGGCTCTCACAATCTCCTGAGTCTCGGGGGTCCTCAGAGCCCAAAGGACACACTACATACACTCCCAGCAGTTCTTTCTTGATGGTGGTGAGATCACCCACTGTGTTCTGGGATTGGCTCCCTTTAAGCCTAGCAGAATGGTAAAACTGACCAATCCTCTTGTTAGGGCTCCCTAGATCATGCTTGCAAGGTTTGGGCCCTGATAGATTCCATGCATCTTGTTGGCATTCTTCACAGTGCTGTCCAGTCCCCTTGATGGGCCACAGGCAGTTTCCACTCACACATTTTGTAGGAAACACCTGGCTTGAACCAAACCCACTGCTATTGTGGGTGGTTTATAGTGACCCAATAGTGACGGTAGCAACTCAGAATGACCTTGTAGGACAGGATAGAAGTGCTCTGTGGGGTGTCGAGACTGTAATCTTTCCAGAAGCAGCCCACTTTTTCCCCTGATGGAACTGCCAGCCTTTGTCAGCGGCCCAATGTGTAAACCCTCGCACCGCATTGTGTGGGGCCGTGGAATTGGCTCCAACACACAGTTACTCCTTGGACCCCAGGATGAAACTGGACATTTCGCTGACCCTCTACCAAAGAAGTCATCATTCTCCAGAGATTGGTTTCTACCGAAAGGAGCCTTGTTGGTAGAATACACTACCCACTGGGCTACTAACCCAAAGGTCAGTTGTTCAACCCTACCTGTTGCTACAGGAGAGAAAGATGCTCCGATAAAGACTGGCAGTCTTGGAAACCTAAAGAGGCGCTTCTGTAGGGCCACTGGAAGGCTGAATCGGCTCAGTGGCAGCGAGGCTCTTTCCGGCTTGGCCTCTCCTGAGGTGCCGGCGACAACAACCCTCGCCTCCCCGGAACACTCTGGCTCTCCTTGTCCCGAGACAGGCTGGCTTGCCGTTTCGGCAGTGCATGGCCGTTTCAGCACTCTCCTCCCAGCCCTGCGGTTCAGACGCCAGCCCTCCATGGGGCTCCCGAGTCAGTGTACAGCTTCCACCAGTGCAAGAGGCAATCGAGCAGACCCTGCGGGCTGGGGTTGGGCGCACCGTAGTCCTCAGAGGTGGCATCTCTGCTCTGTCCCTATTCCTGTAGGGAGGTCCTGGGTGGTCCATTTGCCCAGCGGAGGGCAGGCTTGGCCGACTGTATTAGTCACTGTACCACGTGTGTGTGCAAAACAGTGGGAGAATAAAAGCCAACTTTTGAAAGAATTATGTTCCCACCCCGTTAGTAAGGCGAAATGTTTATGAGGACACTTTTTATCTATTGTGTAGTTGAAGGACTAGTAGGCGCTAAACCATTCTCTTGGTCAGGAACCTATTTATAGATTTAGAAAAATGTATAGTATCTTTTAATCCATCAGTACTGTTCACTTAAAAAACCAAAAGCTGGAGAAGCAGGTTGTTGCTCCAGCATCTACATGATCTAGAATCATGCTGCTTTTTATAGTAGTAGTAGGTGTAGTCATGATTACAGTCTACTATCATGAATGTCATATTATAAACCAGCGTGATATCCACCTTCGATAACCTTATAAGCCAAAGGGGGTAGGGGAGATGTGAATGGGGACCGGAAGACAAATAAAAAGGGAAGTCCTTCGATGGCTCAAGGAGCACGTAGGGATGTGAGAATAGCACAGGTTTCTTCAGGCCTGTCCTCTTCTGGGCCCTAACAATTCTGGGGACCACAATTGTTTCCGACCTGCTCAGAGACCTCACAGGATCACGGGAGATGGAGGCCTGGGGGAGCAGGAGGTGGTGGATGCGAGACCTGTCATCTTCTCAGACCTGTAGAAGGGAGGGAGGGGGAGTCCGCATTTGTTCCAGGGGCCACCATCGATCTTGGCTCTGTTCTGAAGCCGACTTCCAGGCTGAGCCCTCTTCCCTGCAGGTGCTCAAGAACACATCCTGTGCAGGTCCAGCTCTGCTGACAGCAAAGTCCTCGCGGTTCGTGGGGTGCTGGGCAGATTCAGGCAGGAGGGGAAGCCCTTCCTCTCCCGCGACTGAGAACTCTTTCTCCCCACCACTCAGGACCTGCCTCGCCATGGACACCGAGGGGTTTGGAGAGCTCCTTCAGCAAGCTGAGCAGCTAGCCGCCGAGACCGAGGGCATCTCAGAGCTCCCCCATGTGGAACGGAACCTGCAGGAAATTCAGCAGGCGGGCGAGCGCCTGCGCTCCCGCACTCTCACACGCACATCCCAGGAGACGGCAGACGTCAAGGCGTGAGTATCTGGCGGGGGAGGGGTGCTGCGTGGTGTGGGGAGCAGGATCCAGTTCTTCTCTCTTGCCTGCAATGTGGACACAGCCGGGGAGGCACAGACGTCAGCTGTGTTCTCAGGAACTCGGGCAGGGGGACATGGAGCGGATGTTTCTGCATGGCTCCCGTAAGCCTCCTGGTCCCTGTGGGCTGCACAGATGAGGGGGACCCTCCAGGATAGGATGTGGTGGCCAGCTGAGCGCTGGAGGGCACGGAGGCGGCATTGGTGAGCAGCCAGAGGCCAGAAGCCACGCTAGTGAGGAGTGATTGTGCTGCTTACTGTTACTGACCCCAGAGGCAGCCACCTAGGGCCTTGGAAATAGAGTGCCCACGAGCGAGTGTCCACCAGGACAGGGGTGACGGGCCCTGCCTCACATCGATGGGGCTGTGGCCTCTGCAGACACGTGTCTAGGGCAGCGGTCTCTCAACCTGGGGGCCGCCTGATTCATAACCGAAGCAAAATGACAGTGATGAAGGAGCAATGAAAATAATTTCATGGTTCGGGGATCACCACCACAGGAGGAACTTTATGAAGCTTGAGAACCACTGGTCCAGGGAGTTCCACTTGCCAGGCCTGGGCTGTTTCTACAACTCCCCCCTCAGGGCACAGATGCAAACCTTGCTCCTTTCCGTAGGCACTATGATTGATGGGTTACTTGCTTGGAGAAACCTTGGCTGGTTGACTCTGCCGCAGAGCCAGCACCTTGAGCACGGAGTGGAAAAGCTGCCCAGCATTTCCAATGCTGTCAGTCTTTACAGGAGCAGACTGCCTCTTCTTTCTCCCAAAGAGAGGCTCCTGGGTTTGAGCTGCTGTCCTTTTGATTACCAGCCCAACCCTTAGCCCACTGTACCACCGGGGCCCCTGAAACTTGCCTGGACTTTGCTCAAACCTCACAACCACAGTGTGACCTTGGGACTGTAGTCCCCATGTCACAGTTGAGAAGCAGGGGCTCGGGGTGGGGTGGGGGGCAAGTGGCTGCCCAGATGGCCTGGCGAGGGCACGATGGGCCAGAATTCAAGTCCAGGGAGGCTGCACCAGGGCCCACGCTGCTATCCCTGGGAAGGGGCTCAGAGGAAGCTCTTCGACGTGCCCTTGGTGATGCTGGGGTCGCTGAGTTCCGAGGGGCAAGGCGTTGTCGGTCATCTTGAGCTTGAGAAAGCCCGGAGTGCAGGTGTGCGCGTGGGGACGCCTGTTTGGGGCACTGGGTAAATGTCACGCAAGTGAGGTTGAAAGCTATGCTCCCTCTGGGTGCTCGGGAGTCAGCCAGAATGCTGTGGAAGTTCCTCTGAGGGCCTCCCCCGATGTTACTGTTAGAAGGACTAGTTGGCCCTCGTATTACTGGCATCGATAAGGGGGGCTTAGGAAAAGACATTCACGTTGTTCTGTTGGTACACACAGTTCTGCGGGGCCTTTGGGCGCTGTGCAGCCCTCCTCATCCTCCCTTCTGTGTTGCTTTGCCCCGACTCACATCTCCCTGGCCCCTCAGGTCCCCATCCAGTGTTCCATGAAGCTTTTATCCACTTGAGTCCATGTAGCTGTTAAAAGAACCCCGTGCCCCAGACAGCCTCTCTTCCGTAGTTTAATGCACCGATTGGCTTTGAGACAGCTTGAGGGCATCTTTCCGGTTAAAGGTGTGAAGATGATACCGTGTCAGGATGTCATCTGGCCTCTGAGTTCCAGAAGGCCTGGAGCCCCGGGGAATGCGTCAGTGTCTGCTCCTGGCAGGAATGTGTGACTGGGGAGCCAGGCAGCCAAATGTGGCCCACTTGTCTCCCACGCTGTGTCCCAGCACCCTGCCCTGCCTGCAGACATTGCTCCTGCCCGGCCCCCACCGGAGCCGGAGGCTCCGTGCCTGTGCGCCAGGCTGCTGCTGGAGAACAAGGACCCCGGTGCCAACTGAGTTGCTATAGTTATAAGTTAATTGCATCAGCTTTTCAGCCTATTAGGAGCAAAATGGGGAACTGTTTTCTTGGAAACAGTGATCACTCATGCTCTCTTTCTGTAAATTTCCATTCTTCCTCAACTCTTTCTCCCTGAAAGTCAGGAAGTTGGAGCCTTGAAAGAGAGTGGGTCTCGGGTGGGGCAGGTGCTTACAAAGAACCAGAAGGGCTGATGACTGTATTTTTCCGATACAGAGTGTGATGTGAATATTTTAGTACAGGCTGAGGGCAGAAGAGAAAACTGAGTAGGGGGAGAAACACAAACCTTCATGCAATAGGTTGGAAGGAAAATTGTGTCTTAGAGATTATCGTGAAGATTCGATTATAGATTTAAGATGGTGCTGTGCTGAGTTCACTTCTTTGCCTATCACACTGGTGGAAGAAGTTTTCTTTTTAGGCAGCAGATTTGATCACCTTTTTGTTGGATCTTTTTACATTGCTGTCTATATGTTTTTCTCGCCAAAAATAATACACATGACACATGTATTCGTGTGAATCAGGGATTGTCAGTGGGCCATTCCCCCCCCCCCCCGCACCCCTTTCCCCCCCAATGCCTGTAGGAAGTGTGTTGGAACTCAGCCCCTGTGTATTGGTGCTGGGGATTCTCCCTCCCTCTGTGCTGAGCAGGGAGAGCTGAGCGCCACTGCAGAGACTTGTCATCTGCCAGGCCTGAAACGTTGACTTTCTAGCTTTTTATAAAGACAGTTTTGCACTGCGAGTGTGGACTCTACAAGTACAGTCTCAGTGAAGCACTTGCCCACCGTCAGAGCCCTCCCGCCCTCCCTCTCTGGATCGCCCCATTCCGTGAGAAGGCCAGCAACCTGGAGGATGACAGAACAAGCAGTCATGCTCCCTAACCTTATCCTCCAAGTAACGAGTGCTCGGATCTGCCCCTTTGTGCAAAGCGCACAGACAGCTGTTCACTCAGCATCCTACAGCAAATGGTCACCACCATCCTAGTGGTTAGGTGACATCAGATTTTTTTTTTTTAACATTATTTGATCTCATGTAACAGCAGAGCATCCCGTTGGGATATCTCAGCCGTCATCTTTCCTGTCCCAGGTCACTTGGTCTTTCTTGTGCAGAGATGCAGGGGGTTCTGACCCATCAACCTTCTGGTGAGTAGTCAAGCTCTTAACTGTTACCCCTCCAAGGCCTCTTCGTGCCGTTGCTGGGAGGTGCTGTGGAGAGTGACCCCGTGCCCCAGAGAGCCGATCGCAGCCCTGCCCTGCACCCTGTCTCAATCTCCTGGCTAAGTTTGAGCCTATAGTTGCAGTCACTGTGCCAATCCATCTCACATGGGGTCTTGGTATTTTTTTTTTAATCATTTTATTGGGGCTCATACAACTCTTATCACAATCCATACATAAGCCCACCGTGTCAAGCACATCTGTACATCCGTTGCCCTCATCATTCTCATAACATTTGCTTTCTATTTTAGCCCTTGACATCTGCTCCTCATTCTTTTCCCCTCCCTCCCTGTTCCCCGCCCCCCCCATGAACCGTCGATAATTTATAAATTATTGCTACTTTGTCATATCTTACACTGTCCGATGTCTCCCATCACCCACTTTCTTGTCCGTACCCCAAGGAAGAGGTTATATGTAGATCCTTATAATCAGTTCCCCTTTTCTACCTCACCTTCCCTCCACTCTCCCCGTACCCCAATGCTCACCACTGGTCCTGAAGGGATTGTCTATCCTGGATTCCCCATGTTTCCAGCTCCCATCTGTACCAGTGCACATCCTCTGGCCTAGCAGGATTTGTAAGGTAGAATTGGGATCATGATGGTGGGAAGGAGGAAGCATTGAAGAACTAAAGGAAAGTTGTATGCTTCATCATTGCTGCACTGCACCCTAATGGGTTCATCTCCTCTCTGCGACCCTTCTGTCAGGAGAAGTCCATTACCTACAGATGAACTTTGGGTCCCCGACCTGTACTCACCTTTATTTAAAATAATAAAATTTTAGTTTTTAGGTGCCTGATACCCGATCCCTTCGACACCTTATGGTCACACAGGCTGGTGGGCTTCTCCATGTGGGCTTTGTTCTTCTGAGCTAGATGGGTGGTGTTTTTTGCCGACCTTCAGCCCTACTGACCAGGGGTCAACCGTCTAAGGTACCTGAGAAGTCTCACCACCTTGTAAGGAACCTTCTGGCTGAACATCTTCCAGGACTCACTCACTCATTCTTCTGGCAGTCCACGGTCTAGTCGGAATCCTTTGCCGTGATTGAGAGGCATCAACTTTTCTTCAGTCTCTCATATTCATAGAGCAGCTCTCACACGTAGGAGGTGATCGACAATACCATCACTTGGCATGCCTCTGTCTTCAAAGTGACATCCTTGCCTTTTAGCACTTTACCAAGGTATTTATTTCATAGCGGGTTTCCCAGGTGCCATTTGTTATTTGGTTTCTTGAATACCGTTCCCCATGTTTCCAGCTCTTATCTGTCAGAACAAGGCCGGGGCTAACTGTGGAACAGAGCATCAGTAGCTCAAATACAAGTTGAAGTTAAATTAGAATAAATTCACAAGAGCCAAAGTATACACTTGAATATATTTCTCTTGAATTTGGAGGCACCTCAGAAACAGATTTTCTCCATTGAGCACGAATGACCAAAGACCAGATAGATGAGTTTGTGGGATGACATTGGGCATTCTTCCTGTTGGTGTCGTTGACTGGGTGTAGAGGTACAGCAACTCCATATACTAAAGCAGGCCCCATTGCCTGCTCCACTTAAATGGTTCTGTTGCAGAGCCCATTGCTGTAGCCACTGTATCGATTCATTTCCTCGAAGGGCTTCCGCTTTTCATGGATTCACCACTTGACCACGCCTGATGTTCTTTTCCATGCGCTGGGCACTCCTGATAACACGTCCTGAGTGTTGGTGAGACTTGGAGTCTTGCCATCCTCACTTCTAAGGAGCCTTCTATTCTGGGTACCCTTCTTCTAAAACAGATTTTCCAGACAGTCTGTACTACCGTTGTTAAGCACCCACCCACGTGTCAGACCTAGATGGACATTAAAGTCATGTGACTGCCGGGCACATCTCTTAGGCATCTCTGCTGTAGATGCAGCAGCTCTTGTGGCACAGTACTTCGTAGAACCTAGTGACATTGACCCTTGACCCAATAATCGCCCTCCCAGGATCTGTCCCAAAGATCCCCAGGCAAAAATAGGAAATGTCGGGCTCTTCAGAGCCCCGTGTGTGTCAAACGACTCCAGAGGGTTTTCAAAGTAGATTGTCAGGTGTTATTCCACAGTGCCACCGCTTACACCCACAGTCAGTGCTCGTGGAAGCAGCAGAGTCAATCGGTGCATTGCATTGGATAAATCAGTTGCATAAGACTTCTTTAAAATGTTGAAAAGTAAGGATGTTACTTTGAGACTGAGCTGTGGTATTTTCACTCATCTCACATGCATGTGACAGTTGGACACTGAACTAGGAAAACTGGGGAAGCAGCAATGCATTTGAATTCTGGCGCTGGCGAAGAATATCGGAAGTGCCAGGGACTGCCAAAAGAACCAATAATCTGTCTGGGAAGACGTACAGCGTGGAAGGGAAGATGGCGATCTTTGGAGTTAAGGACTTCTGGGTATGCTGTCAGAAGAGGCCAGACCCTAGAGAAGGAATCCTGTTTGGTGGCCTGGAGGGACTGGGAGGTGGTCAGTGGGAGGTGGTCGCAGGGCCAAGCGGTGGGTGTTCCTTCTGTGCACACGGTCTGGGGGCACTGTGAGTTGGAACCTCTGCTTGGATTGTGACTTCAGTGGCTTGCTACTCCCTGAGCACAAACTGTTGGTGCTGTCCGGCACATCTGTGCCCTGATGCCAGACGGACACCAAGCCCATGCTGGCTCTATGCCGCAGAACTGCCCTCTACGGTTTCTAAGACTAAGTCTTCACCGGAGCAGTCTGTCTCATCTTTCTCCCCAGGGAAGGTGAGTGGCTTTGGCCCGATGGTTAACCTGCTACACCACTCAGACTCCTTGTCGTTCGGTGCTAGCAAGTCAGATGGACTCCTCGTTACCTGGGGGACAACAGGACAGACCCCACCTGGTTCTGTGCCATCTTCACAATGGTTCCTCTGTTTGAGCCCATGTGTCAGTCCGTCTTGTCGAGGGCCATCTCCTTTTCCACTGCCCCGCAAGTTTACTCAGCATGATGTGCTTCTCCGGGGAAGGGTGTCTCGTGAGACAAGGATCACCTTCCTGGCCTTGAAGAGCGCGTTCCGGCCGTCCCTCTTCCCAGACAGATCTGTTTGTTCTTTGGGAGGTCCATCGCACTCTCAGTGTTCTTTGCCAACATCACAGTTCACATGCATAGGCTCTTCCTTTGGCTTCCCTTTTTCGGTGTCCAACTCCACGTGCATTCTTCATATGATCCAGCTTCTGTGATTATTTGCTTACCAGGACGCCTTTGAAAGTCAGACGCACTGCCATTGCGCCAACGCTGACTCTGGAGGACAGGGTGGAGCTGCCCCTGTGAGTTTCTGCCCTTTATGGGTGTAGAAAATACCAGTTTTCTCCCAAGGAGTGACTGTTGGTTTCAAACTACCGACTTTGCAGTTAAGAGCCCAGTAACTGGCATGCCACCCGGACACCTTAATGCCCTGATGTTGGCATCTAAGCACCATTTTTCAAAGAAAACAACCAGAGATCTTGAGCGGGTTGGCTAATCCCTGGACTGGGACAGGAAGAATGCAAAACAAACAAAAACCATGAGACACTGTGGGACCAGATAGCATAGGCCTGTTTGAGTCATGTCACAAGAACGCAGTGTAAAGAGACTTTTACTGGCCAAAGTCTGGAATAATTTAAGTATATATAAAGGTAATACCTGCAGTGGATTTAAACTTATCCCATATGATGATATTTATGAATTTACAATAATATTAAAAAAAACCCACCCCTCATTATTCAGGGTGATTCAGTAGTTGATGAGAGGACTTTGTCTAAATAAAAATGTTCTAATGAATACAGCTTCACTTTAAGTAGGCACTTGACCTTCCAGAGCGAGTTCCAGAGTCTCTCCTGGCATCATTTTGGCCTCTCCTTGCCATCGCACAGCTCATCTGCTCCTCAGCATTGTCTGTGCCAAATCTGTACTTGAGGTCGCTCCAAATTCTGCTCAAACGTTGGATCATCCGGACTTGTTTTAATTTTGTTCAGCTTCAACTTGAACTAGCACAGGAACAATCGACGGGTGATCTGCTTTGTAGCCAGCTCCTGCTCTTGTTCGGACCGATGAGATTGAATGTCTCTGTCTTTCCACCAATGCGCAGTGTGTTTCCTCTGCCTGGGTCCTGCTTATGTGCTGGAAAAAGGTTATTTCCAGTGATGAATAGGTCATTGGCCCTGTAAGATTATACCCTGCAATCGCTGGTGGTGTTTCTACCACCAAGGCCTTAGTTCCCAAATATTAATTCTTCTCCTTTATTTCCAGTGTTTCCATTCCAATCACCAGTATTTATCAATGTTCTTTGAATAGATATTTGATCAATTTCAGATTGTGACAGTTGGTAAAAATCTTCTGTTTCTTAATCATTGATAGTGGTGGTTATGTGAATTTGCATAATAGTCCTTATTAACTGGTCATCTTTCACCAGCACACGAGGAGATATCTTGAAGTGTTCTTTTTGACAGTGAATTCAGTGTCATTCTCAGTTTGTCATCCCACTAGCATAGAAGACCATGTTGTGCTCAATTCATGAGGGCCTCTACCAGTCTGTTTCAGCACATGAATGCCTAGGTTATCAATCCATGCATTTAGTTTCTTTGTTGATGGCTCCTGATTTTCCTGGGTTTTGCATGTGCCATATTGATTGGCAGTGGTTTCCTCTCCTTTTGAGTCACCCCGGTTTCAGCAGCTGCAGGTCCTGAGGGCTTTGCTCCATCCATTGTCAGTAAGGTCAGTTCCACTCTGCAGAGGTGGCTCTTCCCCAGGGACCATGTGAGTGCCTTCCACCCAGAGGGGCTCATCCTCTGGCCCTGGCCGAGACAATGTTCTGGGCTAGTCAGAAGGTTTTCCCTGGCCAGTTTTCCTGTTTGAATCACCGGGTACCTTTTCCTGTCTCGCTCTTAAAAACTCTGCTGAAACCTGACCATGTATGACCCCACTGGTATTTGACATACTGGTGACCTAACTTCCAGCATCACAGCCACATACAAGCCACCATGGTGACCAATGGACAGAGACGTGGTGACTTGGGCAGTCGCCTGCTAAACATTACACCCGGAGCCAGTGCCAGCCTGTTATTCGTTGTGCACCAAACCCATGGCCGTGGAGTGGATTCTGACTCACGGCGACCTTGTGGGAATCCGAGATGGTAACGGTGTAGGGAAGTCGAAAGCCTCATCTTTCTTCCTCGGAGCGGCCCCTGGTTTCATACTCCTGACCTTGTGGTCAGCACCCTAATGCGGAACCACTACGCCACCGAGGAAGAGGGGTTGCCCCCAAGCTGGATGACCTGGGCCCACATCTGGGCCCTGCCCTCTCATGGTTCCACAGCCTTGCACAGTGTGGTGCCTGGTAGGGTGGAGGGCTGTACACTGAGTGGTTAACCACAAGGTCCGCTATTCAAACCCACCAGTGGCGTCTCAGGGAAAAATGAAGCTGTCTCCTCCCTTAACGTTGGAAAGTCTCAGAATCCCCAGGGAGCAGTTTTACTCTATCCTGCCTGTTACACTCTGTTGGTGTGTTCGTCTGGTAGACTAGAGAAACAAATCCACAGAAACCCATATATGTATAATAGAGAGTTTTACATAAAGGGTCTGTACACATTAAGAAAGCATCCCACCCCAATGCTGTCTAAACCCCTAAGTCCAGCATTGGCCCATATGTCCAACACCGATCTACAAAGTCCTTCTCAGGCTCACAAAACACAGGCAGTGATGCCCATTGCGGGAGGAAAGCCGAATCAGTGAACATGCAAGCATCTGAGCACTGGCAGAGGTCTCCACACGGCTGCCCCAGCATCCAGGCTGCATTGGGGTAGGTCCCTGTGGCTTCTTCTCAGGGATGTCTTGCAGGAAGTGAGCCTTGCCAGCCGAAGCAGGGAACCTAACTGGTTAAGGCAGCTGCACCCCGGTCCGACCATCGGAGAGTCAGAGACCTGAGAACTAGAAAGGCGAGGCTCAATGAGCCATTCATCTGCGCCCTTCAACGAATCCCGTGTGTGTTCGCTGGGCAGGTTGGCACAGTGCACCGTCACTGTCTCAGTTGGTAAAACTCCAGTTGTACTCTACTGGTTACTCCAAGTAGGAATCGACTTGGTAGCAGTGAGTTCATAAGGTGGAAATGAGTAATAGTGTCCACCACATTAAAGAACGAGCAAGCGGTAAGGTGTTTGGTGGCCGCATCATCTTATTCTTGAAAGGCCTTCACCCTCGTTCTGTGTGATGAGAACTTGGATCTCTTCCTCGCCACTGCACTGGTGTGCCTGTTATTGCAGGTGAGAAAGCTTTAGGAAAGAGCCTCTGAAAGGGTCGGGGTGGGCTTAGCGGGTTTGGTGTGTCAGGTGTACTTTCCTCACTGTCTCACCTTTCTCACACTTGTCTCCCGACCCTTTCCCCCGTATAGGTCGGTTCTCCTCGGGTCCCGGGGGCTTGACATATCCCACATTTCTCAACGTTTGGAGAGTCTGAGTGCGGCCACCACCTTCGAGCCTCTTGAGCCTGTGAAGGACACGGACATTCAGGTAGGACTGCCCAGCGCCAGCCAAGCCCCTGTCACTCTGATGGCCACCGGATTTGGAATTTTCCTTTGCCTTGGGTGATATGGGAATGGGAAGCTCATCTTAGAGAAGGGACGGAGAACTTGGTGATGTTTTGTGAGTGCTCTTGACGCTGAATTTAAGAAAGCAATTTCTTAATTGACCTGCAATGTTTAGCTGATGCTAATTTAAGACAAGGGATTTTGCCTTTCCTCGGGCAGCGTCCAAGGCACAGAGCGGTACTCGTAAGTGCTCTTGTGTTCTTTGCCAGCTATCAAATGATTGCACTATTTGTTTTCTGCATTTCTTTTCTACATCTTATTTGTGTGGGCTGAAAATGAGCTGGGGGAAACTTAAGAGTATTATTTACTGAAACTTACTCATTGATTTCCATGAAGTGTTTGGCTACATTAACGACATCAGGAAATGGTCGAATAGAATACTCCATTTCCTTTGAGCCCACAGACCACGAGGAAAATGCATCGCTATTTCATTCACATCAGAAACTGATAATATAAGGAGGCACGATCTTTAAAGAAAAAAAACGTGCTTTAAGGAATTAGAACTCTGCATTTATGGATGTATAGTAAGGGTATTATTGGTTTGCCTATGAAATGGAGGGACAAAGTCCAGCCAAGGCATCCTAGTAGAAATGGAAGTGATTGTGTTTGTGAGTTTTTGTCATATACATAACTCTCCACTCTTCTGAAGAGTCATTTGAGTTCATCTAACTGCCACAGCTCTGCGTTTATTTCATTTACAGAAACATAAAGCCCAATGTTTGAGTAGTTAGTCGTACTCATAATTTTCCGTCATTGATACATTCTTAAGTATGAAAATCCAGATCCCGTCCTTCCCCTACCCTTTGATGCACTAAATCATATTTGTCTGTCAATTTATAGATAACCTCATTTCCATGTAATCTAAAACGGCATGCATGTACCTCTTCTCTGGTTTGCCTCTCCTATTCTAACTGCTTGATGCTTTGTAAACAAATACAGCAGTGATGAGATGGGATGGGTGGATGGGACATGACTCAAGTCATCTGATTAATCAGATATTTTGGACAGCATCCCCAATAGCATGGAAAGGAGTGGCATTTGCTGAAAGGTTGTTTGTTTGAAAGCCTCAATGTTGAAAATTCCAACAGAGCTGTACACTTTAAGGCTGGAACTCCTTTTTGTAGTTTTCTTTGGCAGACCTGGAATACACATTTGGAAAACTCAGTACCTTTTTATGCATCTCTACTGGTTTTACTTTGCAACATTGACAGGCCTGTAAATGTATTGAGTCATAATGATCCTCTCTTCTCACCCTCTACTTAATGCACGAACACCCTGCTTCAACACCCCCACTAGATGGTTTCCTAGCAATGCAAGCTCAGTCATGGCAGAGGCATTTCTTAATTTGGAGCGAGCGTGGCGAGAGTGTTGGTCCTGAACCCCTGGGAAATCTTTGACTTTTGAGACTAGGAATGCTTTCGTCTCACATTCACCTCTCAGTTGGGTTTTTCAAAAGACAAAGCTTTAAAAATGCAAAAATCTATTTTCTTTCAAGTCTGTTCCATGAATTATGGGAATATTCAACTCATATGCTTGGCGTGGACTTGTTAGATTATATCATAATCGGATGTTTGCTTTTTCAAATAGAATCCCACCCCCTCCTTTTCTTGCTTCCACCTCCCTCTGAAAAGAATAATTTATTGAGGAACCATCAAATTTCCATAGTGAATGCAGGTGTATTGCCATCAGTAGTGAATGAGGGTTCCATTACTTCCATAGCCGTGTCATCCATCTGCCTCTCTGATAATGCCCATTCTGATGAGTGTGCAATGGTATCTCATTGCTATGTTGATTTGCATTTCTCTAAAGCAATAGGAGCCCTGGTGGTACAGTGGTTGAGCACTCGACTGCTCACGAAAAGCTTGGTGGGTCAAATCCAGCAGCTGTTCCATGGGAGAAAGACGTGTCCGTCTGCTTCCCTAAGGATGACAGCCTTGGAAACCAAATGGTGTGGGTTTGGTTTTCAGGTTGGCTAATGAAGGAGCACTGGTGGTCAAGTGAGTTAGTTATAGGTTGGGCTGCAAATGTAAGGTCAGCAGTTCGAAACTTGTTCCACAGAAAAAAGATGAAGTTTTCTTCTTCCGTAAAAAGTTAGAGTCTATAAAAAAATCCAGAGGGACAGCAGTTCTAACTTGTCCTGCAGTGTGGTTGTGGGTCAGAATAGGCTCCAGGACACTGAGTTTGTTGAATGACGGTGAGCAGCTTTTTGGTGCTTATTGGCCATTTGTATATCTTCTCTGAGACAATAATAAGGACTTGGAAGGCCTTTGCCCACTTTTTTTTTAAATCATTTAACTGGGGGCTTGAGCAACTCATCACAATCCATACATCTATCCATTGTGTCAAGCACATTTGTACATTTGTTGCCCTCAAAACATTTGCTTTCTACTTAAACCCTTGATATCAGCTCCTCATTTTTTCCCTCCCTCATGGCTCCTCCCTCCCTCATGAACCCTTCATAATTTATAAATTATTATTATTATTTTGACATATCGAACACTCTCCTATGTCTCCCTTTACCCACTTCCCTGTTGTTCGTACCCCAGGGAGGAGGTTATATGTAGATCTGTATAATCGATCCCCCCTTTCTATCCCACATTCCCTCCACCCTCCCGGTGTCACCACTCTCACCATTGGTCCTGAAGGGATCATCTGTCCTGGACTCCCTGTACCAGTGCACATCCTCTGGTGTAGCCATATTTGTAAGGTAGAATTGGGATCGTGATAGTGGGGACCGAGGGTTGGGGGGTAGGAAGCATTAAGAAACTAGAGAAAAGTTGTAAGTTTCATCATTGCCACACGGGGTCCTGACTGGCTTGTCTCCTCCCCGCAGCCCTTCTGTAAGAGAATGTCCAGTTGCCTGCAGATGGACCTTGGGCCCCCACTCTGCACTGCCCTCATTCACAACGACGGGGCTTTTGGTCCTTGACGCCTGGTGCGCGATCCCTTGACACCTCATGGTCACACAGGCTGGTGTGCTTCTTCCATGGGGCTTTCTTTGCCCACTCTTTAATCGGGATCTTTGTCTTTTTGTTATTGAGTGGTAAGAGGTCTTTATATAGTCTGGATTTTTTTTGGGGGGGGGCATCACTGCTCTCCGGATATTCTGGATTTTAAACTCTTATCAGATATGCTTGTCAAATACGTTTTCCTATTCTGTAGGTTGTCTCTTTACTCAGCTGATTTTTGGCGGGGGGGGGGGGGCATCACTGCCTCCTGTGGTCGTGGGTGCTACCCAGCGCTGCTCCTGAGAGCACTGCTGGATTTGAACTGCCAAGCCCGCGGGCTGCAGTCCCGCACTCGACCACTTACGCCCCGGGGCTCAGCCCTACTCAGTTGATTAAAATCCCTTGATGGGCATTTTTAAATTATGCGATGGATTTTGGTGTCATGCACTTGTCTTTCAGGTAGTGCGTTTTTTGAAATGAGAGTGCACCTTATCGTGAGCCGGCTGCCGGTCAGAGTACATAACTGTATCGTGCCCCTCTACAGGACTGGGAGCCCTGTTGCCCAAGGAGATGCGGCTGCCTCTGCACCTGCAGCATTTGCTGCCAGGGCACCTCCTCTGCCGTCACCCTTGTTCAGACGCCCCCTTTCCCCTTGGTCAGCACTCATTGTACGATCAGTTTCCTTCTGTTTCTAATGGCTTTTGGAATTAATATTTATCTTTTATTGCTTGTCATAATCGATGATTGTTGGCATGTATTGAGAATGCATTAACAAAATACTGTGACCAGCAAAGGTTATTAATATACATGTATATATTGAAGTTACTTAAATAGAAACAGAAAAGTTTATCTGTAATGCTAGTTTTCTTTCTTTTATTTTTTTTAATGCATCTTTTCTCTGTTTCATTTTGGGAAGGGGGCTGTAAAGAATGCTTGCAAATCTGAGCCAGAGATGAGAGCAAGACATACCGCCCAAATGACCAGCCTGGTCTCCTCTAGTGGCTGGGGCCTGCGAGGAGCACTGTCCTCCTGCAGAGACCCACTTGTCCACTTCTGTCGTGGGGGAACATCCGAGGGCAGACTGCACAGAAAGGCTTCCTGCAGTGCATTGTGCGGCTATAATGGACGGAGGTTGGTCATAGCCCAGGTCCTTTGAGTGCATGTCAAGCAAAGGGGGGGGGGGGGGGGGCGAGGTCACCCGAGCGAACCAGAAAAGCGAGAGCTGTCGTTTCCCAGCACTGGACCCGAATGTTTCCAAATGGCGTTCGATGAAAGCGGTCCCGTTATTGCTGCACTAATTGGACCGTGTTGAGGGCTGCCACAGTAAATGGCTGCAGCAGACGCGGAGGCTCGAACCCTGGCGCTCTGTTTCCTGGCAGGTCTGCAGACTCGCAGTCTGAGATCCAGGGGTCTGCAGGGGCAGTCCCCGGAAGGCTGTAGAAGCGAATGCTCCCTGGTTGTCTGCCAGCTGCGGCTGGCTCTGGTGCTCCCTGACTGGGCGAAGCAGCATCACTCCAGCCTCTGCCTCCTCCTTTATGGCCTTCTTCCACATGTGCTTGAAATCTCTCCGCCTTTTCTCTAACGGGCACAGTGGACTTAGGGCCCATCCAAATGTAGAGTGATCACACCTGGAGATCCCTACTTTAACTACATCTGCAAAGAACCTATTTCCCCAAAAAAGATTTCATTTGCAGGTGCCAGAAGTTTGGGTTTGGACATATTTGGAGGACACAGTTCAACCCTCTATAGCGTTATGCATCGAATACCGTTGATCGATGAACTTGGCATCATTAACACTCACTCGATTCCATGCCACACCAAATAAAAACAAAACAAAAAAGAAAATAATAAAAACACTCACTCCAGGCTGAGCCCCGGTGCCCTAGTGGTTGTGCGTGGGACTGCGGCCCACTGGGATGGAGGTTCAAATCCAGCTCACAGGAGCAAAGGCTGAGCCTCCTACTTCCACCACCAGAGGACAGTGATGACTAAAAACAAAAACAAAAACACTCACTCCGTTCCACAGCCCCATGAAGATATTTATGGTCATTTATGCCAGTGATTGCAAACCTTGACCAGGTGTCTGCGAGCATGCTCAGCATCCTTATTCAGGCCCAAGGGTTGGCGGGCTGACTCTCCATGCCTGCTCCCAGAGGTCAAAAGGCGTCACTCTCTCGGAACAAGCACATTATCTTTAAGGTGTATGAAAGGTTTCCATAGAGACCGGTTTCAAACAGAAATCATCTAACTTTTTAAACCATTGAAGATCTTAAATACTTCATGACAGCCTCCCTTAAGAAGGCCAGGAGTTACATTTTAGAAAGTTTTTTCGGAGGGGACATCACTGCCCTCTGGTGGTGGGAGTAGGAGGCCCAGCCTTTGCTCCTGTGGAGCTGGAATTGAACCTCCATCCCAGTGGGCCGCAGTCCCACGCACAACCACTACACCACCAGGGCTCAGACCCAATTTTAGGTATAGTTGTGATACTTTCCCAAGGTAGAAATCTCTCCCTATTTGTTCTTCAGACAACCAGGTTGCATATAGTTTTTGTTATTGTTTAAAATACTTCGAGTCTTTCCTTTCTTCCCTTGGCCCAGAATCTGCCAATGGAACCTGCAAGTCAAGTTTGAGTTTCAAGACTAAGAATTTTCTTAGCTGTCCTGTCTTCCTTAGTCTCCTGCTCTCCCTACCTCCCCAAGCTCCAAATAGAATCAGGTTGGCTTTATGACTTCAGAAAAGACAAAGCTTTTCCCCACAAAGTAAATAGAGATCTAGCTGGTGTTGTTGGCATTTGGTTAGCAACAAGTTCTAACCTTTGATGAGTGAAAATTCAGTTCCGCATACTATACCCACCGTCCCGTTCTCCCCAAAGCAAACAAAAATTGCCCTATTCTGAAGGTCTTTCTCCTCTCCCTGAATCCTCAGATGGAAATCTATCCTAGGTGAATAAAGAGAAAGTCAAGGAAGCTTCAAAGGGGGATGGGTGGGGGGTGGGGAGTGAGGGGGTGGGGCAAGGAGCATAAGAACCAAAAGAATATTGAAATCAGGGAAACAGATCTGCCATGTATGACTAATGTTACAATGGTAATTGCCTTTTAAAAAAGCTGTTTTGCTTACCACACTGTAAGTATAATAAAATATTCATTATTTCCTTCCTTTTTCTGCCCCTGGCCTTGGAAATGTGAATTGACTGGCACCACCCTTGGCTTATCTTTAAATAGAAGAAACAAAATTGCTTTGGTAAGCATAAAAATGAAACAGGCTGTTGTAACCCCTTACCACTTCGATTGTTAACTTTATAGTTTATCTTTTAATTTTATAACCTGCGAATTAAGATGCTGCCACATAACTGCAGCTCTATATAACAGCCCAACAGAGAAGTCGTTGTGCTGCTTGCTAATTGTTTGTTTGTCGTCCTGGCAAATTTCTGGTGGGGAATCGGTTCCAGACATACGGTGGCAGCTTGTTGGCAAGAAGGTCAGACTAGCCTGCAACGATGAGTGTGCTAAATAGCAGCGTGCTGGGCCGGCCACTGGCAGCGTGTTTGCACTGAGGAAAAAGCGCAGTGAAATGCCCCGCGTTTGAATCAGCGGAGGGGAATTTCAGAGTGAATGGGCAGGTGATGTCTTGATTCAGGAGCTGGTTTTGAAGAAAGGCGGTTGTCATTTTCGTCTCTTTCTAGAAACAAACAGCTGGGCATGAGTGCCAAAGAGAGGCCTTTCCAGAGCTGTTTCTTTAAAGCTCAGGAAGGGGCGAGGCTCCTTCCTTCCTAAGAGTCCCATGCCTTTGCAGACTGATCCTGTGTGCTGCACTTTGACTTGGCTTATGTAAGAAGGCAGCCCCCCCACCCCCCCTCTTGTTTCCGCTGGTCATCTGCTGCACACTACAGGGGGCCTTTGCCCGGCTTAGCCCAGCTTGAACGGGCGGGACTCTGACAGAAGGAGACTTTGCTATAGAACGCTTTTCACTTAGTAGGAAAAGTAGAGGAAGAGATGGTTCCGTGTATTGAAGCTTGACAGTTTCTAGTTGCGTATTTGTGGTTATTGATCTCCATTGTTTCATTTGCTGTGTGCTCCCCAGGACAGTCAGGCAATGAGTGGGAAGTCCACAGTAACCTCTCTTTTGAGTTGGAGAGGACCTCAGTGGGTACTTGGAGGAGCCCTATGGCACAGAGGCTGTGCACACGGTGGCCTGCCTAAAGGCCAGCAGTTCGAGTCCCCCCGCTGATTCTGTGGGAGGAAGACCTCGTCCTTGTCCCCATAGCATCTCCGAGCCCGGACACCGTGTGGGATGTCTGCTCAGTCCTAGCGCGTGCCGAGGAGTTGGAGTCGAATTGATGGCAGTATGTTTGCCTTTGGGAATGATGACTTGAATCTGCCCTTTCCCAGCGTAGAGCAGCTGCCGCTCCGGACTGGAACCGCTCAGAGTTAATGCTCTCGGCTTCCCTAGCCAACGGATCACTGAATCTGACGCCTGTGTGCTGAAGAGACGTCTCTTCTGGGGACACCCGGGCCAGGTCCAGCAGAGGTTTGGTGCGGCGCCGGCCCTGCATGTGGAAGAGACCCGTCTCTCCCCGGCTCCGAGTCTCGTTGCGGGTGGTGGTTGTGCAGACTGGGTGGTGTCGGTGTCACCCCCACCGAACAAATGGACTTGCTGTTCATTGTCATTGAACTCTGATCAGGGGACTGGCAGAGCTGGTACAAACCAGGCGACCTGAGAAAGAGCGTTTTCACAGAGGTCCGGCGTGTGTTTCTAATTAGACAGTGCATTCCTGGTTGCTGTTGGTAAGCTTTGAAATGATCTAATTCTTCTGCCTACTCGTGATAAGCGAAAGAGGTGGGCCTTGTTGGCTGGTGACAAAAGTATGCAATTATATTAAAATATCTTGTGAATGGAATTAAAAATGGTAACTTTTGGACCTAAAATGGATTTTAAAGGCACCGTCAGTGGAAACAGCAAAAGACTGCTTTTATCCAAGGCAAGCTTCTACGAAGGCAGCCTTTTAATTTGTCCACTCACACTCCTAAGGCAGGGCTTCCCGAACAAGCCAGAAAATGGATGCTGGGCGCATTCTGAGCAAGCAGGAAATGAGAGTTGTTTTTTTTTTTTTGTCTTCTCAGAGGTTTCTTATTTCTTGTGGTGGGCACAGGAATATCAATTACCAACTTAAAGAAAGACACTGGCTTTCTCAGAGTGTTTTGGAACAAGCCTGAAGCTAAAATATTTATCGACCGTTCTGTTACAGCCCTTCAGATTCTGGCCTGGCCCTGCCACCTTTCTCCTGG